>JASANC010000984.1:0-51009 GCA_030248135.1 Theristus sp. LFF4_11 | reverse complement strand
ATGACCTCAGCTATGAAGAGCGACGTTTTGAGAAAACAATCTCAACTGGCATTAAAAAAATAAAAATAGGTTAAGGAAATTGAGATGGAGTTTTCTTAAATAGCAAAAATGAGCGCCAATTCAAATTTCATGAAAATGTGAACAGACTTACTTAATCAGTCAGTCAGTCAGCTCACACAGTAACTATCTTAGTATTATAGATTATAGATAGATAGATAGATAGATAAGGTGACGATTCGCCTCGCAATCTAAATTTGAGCGTCCGAGCCAGTACCGTGGGCCCAAAACAATTTTCGAAGGGGGGGGGGTATGGTGCCGTGGGGGGGGGGGGTGCCGACCAAAAAGTGAGGTGGGGTCCTAACTATGGTAACGTGGGACCCCCCCATGGGGGTCCCATGGGGACCCCCATGGGGGGTGCATTTTTTCAAAATTTTCTGTGGGGGGAGGGTCTACCCCCCCACCCCCCCATGATATTTTTTCGCTTAAATTTTAAAGGAAAAACGCTAAATTTTGCTGCAAAATCTTTGAAATAACAATGAAGATGGTCCAGTTATCATATATTCAGCTTATATTATGGACTTTATAGACAAAAAATCATGATTTTCGAAAAAAAATTTAGGGTGTGCAGAAAATTTGGGGGGGGGGTCTCCGCCAAACAAAATTTCATGGGGGTGTGGGGGGGGAGGGTGTCGGCCAAATTTTCGAGGGGGGGGGGGGCGATGGGGGGGGTGCCCGGATTTAGGGGGGTGGCACGGTGCCCCCCCCACCCGACGGTCTCTGGTGCTCTGGGGGGGTGTAACCCCCCCCACCCCCACCCCCGCCCACGGTACTGGTCCGAACTGCTCCGTTTGCAAGCGTTACGTTGTCTGGTTGCTGTTTCGTGTCCTGCCGTCGCGACACATCATCAGAATTGATTGAATTTCAAGCCGGTATGTGTATTTTCACTTGGGCTGGGGACAATTAGTGACGTTTTAGAGGTCAAAACACTAGAAGAGGCATGGTAACGGTTTGGAAAAGAGGTAATTGAGGTCACCAAAACAAAATCTTCAAAGTTCCGCCATGCGGGAGTCATTCCGGAAGCGCTTGCATATCATATCTGGTTCTTCGAACTCCCTGATTGATTTAGCCTAACTTTGATTTTTAAAATTTTTTTAAATTAAAAAAAAATAACGTTTTTTGTTTTTTAACAACCCTAGGCCCCCCAAATAATTTTCAAATCTATCTCTATAAAACAGGTTTTTTCGGCTCAGCTATTATCTATCTAAAAAATTTCTCAGCCAGCTATCTATATCTACCTATCTAAAAATTTTTGTCTTCGAAGACCTAAAATAAGTCAATTTTTAACCAAAATTGACCATTTTTGCTCGTAATTCTTAAAAATTTCGCTAATTTTAGGTAAAATACGCGTTTATACTTGATTTTTAGTGTATTTTTAGCATTATTTTGCTGTTTTTACAGCCTTTTAGCTTATTGTTTTAGCTATCTATCTATCAAATTTCAAAATTTTGACCGGTCCCCCCCAAAGTCACATGCCCCCCCCCAGCCCCCCAAATTTTCCAGCTATCTATCCATCTGGAAAGTTTGCTCCAGCTATCTATATCGCCCCCCCCCCAACCCCTCGGCTCTGGAGATTTGGTTGTTTGCGACTTTGCCTATTCAGGTTCTGTTCTTTTTTGAAAGTTGTTTATTGTCATATACCGTATTACCCCCATTAACCACCCCCACCCCCCCATTAATCCCCCCCACCAATAAATCCCCACCCCCACGACAAGTTTCCGAATACTCCCCCCACAAATAATCCCCCGTGGGGGTTAATTGGAAACCTGTTTGAAACACATACCTAGCGAATACAGTGGCTGAATGCAGTGACATTGGTGAAAGTGTGCTACCAAAGGCCCCAAAGGAATGAGTTAATGGTAATTTCATTACAAAAGGCTGTTACAAAAGGAAATCTCAGTGAAAAGTAGAAGTTTCTGCGACTTTCTTGCCTGCCATGCAAGGTATTTTTGCCATTTTTCAACAAACCCCCACCCCTAGAATTTGTTTGTAAATAAACCCCCCCCCCACCAATAATCCCCCCCCCCCCGACCAATAAACCCCCACCCCTAAAAGTCGCTGACGTATTAACCCCCCATGGTGGTTTATTGGAGGTAATACGGTAACACAGAAAAAAGGCGTGTCGAAACTGTTTTTGTCGCTTTTCAGTTTTTTTAGCAATGTTGAATGAGATTTTTCTGTTGTTTGACTGTGATAGTTTTTTTGCAATTGAAACCAAAACCAGAATTTTGGACCTATTCAAGTGACGAAGAAAGACGTGGGTTCGTGAATTGTGACAGTTTCTTTCAACGTTCCTTTACAGCTAAATTCACTGGGTTCTCCAAATGAAAATTTCGAATGTGATCGAGCAAGTTTGCAATTCTTTGTAGTACACGGTGCAACAGACAAATGATCAAATAGCAGTTGCAGTTTTCACTTTCCACCCTTTCAAATTGCACAGTATTAACGACGACAACCGGCTGGACGGCGTTGAGCTCGTCAAAGCACTCGTTAAGCTCGTTATAATTGTATTGTTTTTGAGATTCGTGCTTTTTCTTTAAAACTGTTTTCGGGTTATTATTTTTTTAGATTCTAGCTTTTTCTTTGAAACTGTTTTCGGGTTATTATTTTTTGTTTTTTTATTCAGTTCCTCGTGAATGTTTGAATGTTTGCAAAAGTGTATTGCGCTTCTCTCTCTGACGACACCAGTAGCCATCAATCAACCACCCAGTATAACCAATCAACACCATAATCACAGATACAACTGTGAAACAACCACCAGCATCAAAGCTTTTTTTGTTTTCGATATTTTTCAATTTCGTGTTCTGGAAATGACGTCAATGTTTCGTCTTTAGTTGTTTTTGTTTGATACAATGTGGCTTTGGTTGACTTTTTTCGACTGATCAAAGTTACAACACCGGCAAATTCCATTTGGCGTATTGTTTTAAAATTCAAGCTTTGGAGGTTCAATTCGGCAAAAGGAATGTTTCATGATTTGGTTTTCCCACCCGCCATGGTAAGAGACACAGAGGCGTTGCCAAGCGCTAAATTTGGCTGTTTGATTGTTTGATTGGCTTGGCGTTAATGTTCATTTCATCTGAGGTGCTTTTACTTCTTCAATTCAGAAAAAAAACTTCGGCGACGACATCAGAAGACCTACTGCCAGCGCTACGTTGATTCGGACGCGATCCAGCCCTGTTTGTATCACTCAGAATTCAACCCTCTCACCTCACCCACTGGCTTGAATTTCGCCCGCCCTCTTGCATTTCTGGTTCTCTTGCTCTTGCTTTACTCCATTGCCTCAATTCAATGCCACACATCAACATGCACGCATGTTTGACTTCGCACTTCGAGAAAAATTCAGCTTAGCCACTACAACAGTATTAGTAAGTATTGTAACTAAGTTCACTTAAAAAATGTCATCCCCTCTACAATTTATTCCATGCTAAATATTTGGAATGAATTTTGGTATGCAACTATAACTATCACAGGTCGTCAGTCTGAGATCTGCCGCCCGCAAACACAATTCACATCCGAAATCATGAAATGAAAAAAAATTCCTTCCAAATGCTAATCACTTCGACTTGCGCCCTTTCTTCTTGGTATCAGCGGAATCGGCTGAAATAAAGTGGTCAAGTAAACATTCAAACTGTCAAACAAATCAAAGAAAACAGTTTCATGTTTTCTTGAAACTTCGTTCTTTCATTCTTTCGCGAGAGCTCTGTTATTCTGCGAAAAATGACAAGTTCAAACAAACATGCGTTGCCACTTTTGCATTTGCTCCTGTGCACGCACGTGCCACCCTGGCGCGCGTAGTCCCAGTTGCAGGCGCACGCCGGTTGCAGGCACGCGGTGGTGCACGGTGCGTCCAGCGCATCGCAGCGCGCCTCACACGCGTTGCCGCACACGCTCAGATTCTCGTTTTCGGCGCACTTCAGCTTGAATTCTGCTGGATAGCAGCATATAATTACATTGGTGCACCAATATTTACACCGTATTACCTCTAATAAACCCCCATGGGGGTTTATTTGTGGGGGGGGATTATTCGGAAACTTGTCGTGGGGGTAGGGGTTTATTGGTGGGGGTGAGGGTTTATTGGGGGGGGGGTTAATGGGGGTAATACGGTACCATTCGTTCTTCTTGGTTTCGCATATGCTCGACATTCTGCGAAAAAGTGACAGGTTTAAAGAAACATACGGGTTGATCTAAAAACGTAAAAAGCAGTAAAAAGTAGGTATAATTTTTAGCGTCGAACATCGACTCAGTGGCTGTTTGGCACAAGCCGTTTACACTCTTGACGTTTTTTTTGGATCACTCTGCAGCATACCCGTGCGACGGACTGGGGTACCGATGTGCGCAGCCCTCAAACCGGTGGGCAGCCCGCAAGACGAACTCTGCGAGCTTTGCTTCATTGCATCGGCTGCCTTGCAAATGGTGCAGTGCCATAAAAATGGTGCACAGCACTCAAAGTGGTGCGCAGCCCTCACGCTGGTGTCGCCAAAATGCCACCGCAAAAATTTCTTCGCACTGCACACCGGTTTGCGGGCTGCGCACATTGGTACCTCACACCGTCGCACGGGTATGCTCTGTGTAGTTTACCGTCGCACGGGTATGCTCTGTGTAGTTTACCGTCGCACGGGTATGCTCTGTGTAGTTTACCGTCGCACGGGTATGCTCTGTGTAGTTTACCGTCGCACGGGTAGGACACGCGGACGCGTGCGTACTGCATGAAGAAGACCTTCACCATCATGCTCATTCATCAAGACCAACCAGGGCAGTTGTGTTTGAGGATGCATTTGTCGTTCAGTCGCACGTAGCCGGGCTTACAGACGCAGCCGCCCGGTGGCCTGCAGTCGGCCGTGCAAACGCGGTTGACGTCATCGCAGCTCGGCTCGCACCCGGCACCGCACTCGACCCACTGCTCGCCGGACGGACAGTCGCGCACTGTGGTGGACACAAAAAAGCCATTGGTGGCGCGAACGTTTCATGTCTGTTTGTTATTACCGTAAAGACTTGCTTATAATGTCTCCGTATATAAATTTGAAAACCAAAAATTTCTGAAAACAGTGAATAAGCTTGTGTGACAACCTTATAAGTGGGAGGGGGAGGAGGTCTTACAAACGGAGTAGGATTTTGACCAAGTCAAAATTTTGAATTTTTTGGTCTCCCTTTTGGGGGGGGGGGTACAATTCCGGCCCGCTAATTCCGGCCTGAAGAATTCCGGCCCGCTCATTCCGGCCCGAAGAATTCCGGCCCGGAGAATTCCGGCCCGAAGAATTTTTGCCAGCACGAACAATATTAAACCACACGAAGTGATTTTGGTAATGAAATAATAAAATAAAATATCGATGTTCACATGTTACAGTGTATTTTCAATGATGTTCGTCCTGTTTGCTTTTTTGGAAAGTGAAACCTTTTGGAAAAAAAGAAACTACAAAGAAATTTTTAAATTTTTTTTATCGTGAACAGGATTTGTGACCCATTTACCTTATTAAAAAGGCTTGGCTTAGGATTAGGAACCTACAACAAGTCACTGCAAGCAAGTTCTAAACAAAAATAAAAAATCACTTTAGAATTTATTTATCAAAAATCACTTCGTGTGGTTTAATATTGTTCTTGCTGGCGAAAATTCTCCGGGCCGGAATTCTTCGGGCCGGAATTCTACGGGCCGGAATTTCGCGGGCCGGAATAGTACACGAGACACTTTTGGGTGTGGCTCTTATAAGTGGGAGGAAGATAATATGCAAGACTTTACGGTATTTCCAGTCAAAAGTCAATCATCGTTTTCTGTATTTCCTCAAGTGTATTTTTGAACCTGTCCGTGCGTTTTTTTCTGGTTTGGTGTTCGATTTTTGGTAAAAATGCGGTATATCCTGCCTGGCAAACAAACCTGCCGAGACGCCGGCAAGAGCTGCGACAACCAAGAGACACGACGCATGCATAGCGCGGCCCAATAAAACTCGGTTGAAAGCAACAACGCTCTTGCTTCCGTCTCGTGTTTCGTTCACTTGTTCGCTTTGTTTGTTTTCACACTTTCACACAAACTAAAGTTACACGGTGCGGTCCATAAGTTAATACCTGGAAAATCAAGCAGGTTTTTATCTGACAATTTTATCATATGGTCACCAGTGTTCATTTGATCCTCAAGTTTTGATAGATCGTGAATGGTTGTAAGAAAAAACTTCATGCATCGTGACAAGCAAGCAGTTTTTCATTGTGCGCTAAACATACACTTTGTGTGAATGATAAAAAAGTATCGTACATGTATGTTTTCAGAAATAGAAAAGGGCGTTGCGCATTTCTGTGTCCGTTGTTTCTTGAATCATTTTTCGTGGTAAGATCAGAAAACAGTTTGAAGGAAATCGCGACCTGTTACTCTTCAAAGTCATGAGCGTTAAAAAACACAACATCTCTGCATTTTCATTTTGACATAAATAAACGGTTTTTAATGCGCGTGCTTTACTCAAAGTGAGTGAGTGAGTGAGTGAGTGAGTGAGTGAGTGAGTGAGTGAGTGAGTGAGTGAGTGAGTGAGTGAGTGAGTGAGTGAGTGAGTGAGTGAGTGAGTGAGTGAGTGAGTGAGTGAGTGAGTGAGTGAGTGAGTGAGTGAGTGAGTGAGTGAGTGAGTGAGTGAGTGAGTGAGTGAGTGAGTGAGTGAGTGAGTGAGTGAGTGAGTGAGTGAGTGAGTGAGTGAGTGAGTGAGTGAGTGAGTGAGTGAGTGAGTGAGTGAGTGAGTGAGTGAGTGAGTGAGTGAGTGAGTGAGTGAGTGAGTGAGTGAGTGAGTGAGTGAGTGAGTGAGTGAGTGAGTGAGTGAGTGAGTGAGTGAGTGAGTGAGTGAGTGAGTGAGTGAGTGAGTGAGTGAGTGAGTGAGTGAGTGAGTGAGTGAGTGAGTGAGTGAGTGAGTGAGTGAGTGAGTGAGTGAGTGAGTGAGTGAGTGAGTGAGTGAGTGAGTGAGTGAGTGAGTGAGTGAGTGAGTGAGTGAGTGAGTGAGTGAGTGAGTGAGTGAGTGAGTGAGTGAGTGAGTGAGTGAGTGAGTGAGTGAGTGAGTGAGTGAGTGAGTGAGTGAGTGAGTGAGTGTTATAAAGCTCTGCAGCGTCAGCACAGGTTTTTGATTTTCAAAAATGTTGAATGTGAATCGTTCTAGACATCACTGAAACGCTGTCCCACAAAAGTGTGCGAGCACGGCTTGTACGACGCATATTTATCTTGGCAACAAAACGATCTAAACTCGCTCTAACACAAGCATCCCGTTCCTTTTATTATTGTTGTTTTTGTGTCCGAATTCCGAATGACGACAAGTAAAAACAAAAAACATGTTTTAATCTAACATCAGCATCTGAGAATGTGGTGGCACAACAAATCGTGAACAAGCCATTAGGAAAAACAAAAAAGTAACGACGGCAATAGTTATTCCTGTGCGTGAAGCGATATTAAGACAATAAGTTTTTTCGTGCCACAGATGTGCTTTGGCAAAAACAACACTGAATTTGATGTCTGCCTAACTTACGCATATTTTAAGTTCATTTCGATTGTCCAAAACAATTTTAAACTTTCAGAGATCCAAGGTTTTCCCGGTTAGATGAGATTCTATTCAGATATGTTGATTTCCGGTTGGTTTCTTCTTCAGCACAATCTTTTTGACAGCATTCATCAGCTTCTTGCAGTCGTTTTCGTCAACAATCTTCTTCTCGTCTTTGGTGTCCTTAATTTCATTGCCATTTCTATCGACGCAATAGTACGAGAACATTGGATAGCCGGCGTATTGTAACGGTTGGTAGAAACCTGAATAATAATCATATCTAGATAATAGCACCGGTACAGTATAGCCGAGTAAATAAGGCAATCCTTGTATTCTTCATCAAGGCGATATCAGTCGTGCACTAGGAGTTACCCTTTTCAAAAATGCCTAGATAATTCTCAATCGTGTGTGCAATGGAGAAAGAATGAACAGAATAGCACGAAAAGTCAATTAAAAACACGTCAAATTTGGCACACAATTGGGCTTCTGATTGTCTTTTTTGCTTTCATTCAAACTTGGCGCGCTCCTTGCACCCTGAAAAAAGCTGCCACGTTTACTCGGCCATTCCGTAAATGATTTCCAGTAGTGTAAATGCCCGTTTGTATCTATATATCTGACGTATGCGCACATGGCACGGCACGGCACGGCACGTCACCTCACTTTAGGTCCCGTATTATTTCATACTGCCGTTCATACAGACGTTTGCTTGTTCTGCACGTCACGTCATTTTAGGTATCGTGTTATGGCATACTACCGTTCATACTTATCGACGTACGTCTACATACGTCAGGTATAAACGGGCCTTAAGTGTTGCATCTAACAGTGGTCAAATGAGAACATCTTACAGAAGAGCCGCAAGATACGGAACACACAAAGTCTCCCAGGACTTCACCATCTTCGTCGCAATTTGGAGTGACCATGTCCTGCATGCCAAGTTCCATCGCTTGCAGAACGCTGCGTTTTCGTTGTGCGCAAGGTCCATCTGTTTGCGGTTTTTCGTTTGGTTTTGCTATCGAAACTTTTCCTGTGTGAGAAACTGTGCTCTAAATTTCGTAACATTATTTTTCAAAACGAAACAGTGATCATCGAGCACTTTCCAGCTGCTCTGTCCACCTGTTTCCTTGTCCATACTGACGACAAACTTTGCTGCATATGTACCGCTAATCGTCAATGCCAATACGGTTACCACCACAGTTGTCTTCATCGCTTTTTATTCTCGAGTTCTGTTTTCGTTGGAGAATTTAGCACAGTTTCTACCGTATTACCCTCATTAACCCCCCCCCCCCCACCAATAAACCCCCACCCCCACGACAAGTTTCCGAATAATCCCCCCCCCCCACAAATAATCCCCCATGGGGGTTAATTGGAAACCTGTTTGAAACCCATACCCAGCGAATTCAGTGGCTGAATGCAGTGACATTGGTGAAATTGTGCTACCAAAGGCCCCAAAGGGATGAGTTAATGGTAATTTCATTACAAAAGGCCGTTACAAAAGGAAACGTGAGTAATGGTAATTTCATTACAAAAGGCCGTTACAAAAGGAAATCTCTGTGAAAAGTAGAAGTTTCTGCGACTTTCTTGCTTGCCATGAATAAACCCCCACCCCTAAAAGTCGCTGACGTATTAATCCCCCATGGGGGTTTATTGGAGGTAATACAACCCCCACCCCTAAATGTCGCTGACTAAACTGAAAAGCGACAAAAACAGTTTCGACACGCCTTTTTTCTGTGTTACCGTATTGCTTCCAATAAACCACCATGGGGGTTTCGATTAATACGTCAGCCACTTTTAGGGGTGGGGGTTATTGGGGGGGGTTATTGGTGGGGGGGGGGTTATTTACAAACAAATTCTAGGGGTAGGGGTTTGTTGAAGAATGGCAAAAATACCTTGCATGGCAGGCAAGAAAGTTGCAGAAACTTCTACTTTTCACAGAGATTTTCTTTTGTAACAGCCTTTTGTTATGAAATCACCACTAACTCATCCCTTTGGGGCCTTTGGTACTGTAGCACAGTTTCACCAATGTCACTGCATTCAGCCACTGAATTCGCTGGGTATCTGTTTCATACAGGTTTCCAATTAACCCCCATGGGGGATTATTTGTGGGGGAGGGGGTTATTCGGAAACTTGTCGTGGGATGGGGGTTTATTGGTGGGGGGGGGGGATCAATGGTGGGGGGGGGGTTAATGGGGGTAATACGGTACGGTATTCTTTTAGTAGGAAAACAAACAAAAATCAAAGCACTTGTTTCTGCCATGTGCAGTGCTGTGTTTTAGAAAACTCGGAAAAACATGGGCGTAACCAAATAAATGTCCGCTTGCTGTCATGAGCATGCAGCAGTTTTGTTTGTCCTTGAAAACACATCATATCATGTACGTGCGTACATTGAAAAAATGTCAGGAATTATTCGCACGAATAATCCCCTGATCTTGAAATGTGTTGCGCAATTCTCTGAAAAACTTCTGTGAGTGCCTGTGAGTTATAACTTTGTGTGGCAGATTTAGAATGTAAAAAAATGGTTCAGTACAAAACAATGCGGCAAACTTCAGAAAAAATTGTAAATGCAACAGACTTCGTGCGTGTACCGGTTTTTTGACATCAGGTTTATTCAGCTTTTACGGTCGCATTGATTTTATAAGCACAATTCACAAAACAGAAGTTTGAAAGAAAACATTTCACACTATAAAATCCGAAATTATAAATTCACAAAAACCGAAATTTTTCCACACATGCAACCATATCGTTTTTCGCAAAACCGCACAACATGTATCTGTCATCACGCGAAGTCTCGTCACACTCAATCGGTGGTGCCACTGATTTTGTGTCGCCGACAATAATATCATGGTCGTAAAGTCGTAAACAAAAATTTTGCGAAACTCTGGCAATGAAAAAAACCTGGAATCAACAAAAAAGTTCAAACTGATGTGTCACTTTGCTGCTATTCATTCGTCACTCAAGAACGGCACCGATCGATAAATTCGATCGTAGAAAATTGAATTGCTCCGCCGCGGACTGATGCGGCGTCCGCGCAGCATGTAGCCGCCGTTGCCGTCCGGCATCATCCGGATGATTTGCCGTTTCGCGCGCACGCCCGCGCGGTCACCATAGGCGCCCGCGGAGGACACGGCGGTCGCGGTGCGCATGCTGACCGCCGCAATGATCATCAGTAGTACGGTCGCACTCAGCAGTCGTGTAGCCCGCGACGACGACATTATTACTTTGCAATGCTTTTTTGCGTCAACTTTGAATGAAATGCGCAACTGGCTGTAACTTGGAAGATGGACTTTTCCATTTTTGCACTGCATTGTATGAAAGTTGTTACAAATACACCGTATGCGTAGCATACCCGCGCGACGGTGTGGGGTACCAATGTGCGCAGCCCTCAAAGTTGGTGTGAAGCCCGCAAGTATCTATAATTTTTGCGCTGCATTATGACGACACCGGTTTGAGGGCTGTGCACCATTTTGAGGTCTATACACCATTTGCAAGGCAGCCGGTGCGATGAAGCAAAGCTCGCAAAGTTTGTTCTTGCGGCCTGCACACCGGTTTGAGGGTTCGGTACCCTACACCGTCGCGCAGGTTATGCTGCGTAGTAAAACATTGGTTTCTAATATCATCTCATCACTCATAGAAGTTGGCATCCACTTGGTCGAAACAGCGGAATTCCACTGGTGTGATTAGTAAACTATGAATGATTTACAAACTTTACTCAACCAATTTGCAGCGGTAAAACTGGTGGAAAACATTATTTATTTGGCGACAACATGTCTCTGACATAAAATTTGACATGTGCTGCACGCATTTGGTGGTAGATGATGCATGGATGAGATTCTGATAATCAGTTTTTGCATTATTTATGGAACTATACTGTAGCTAACCAAAAAACACCGTGGTCAACAAAACATGCCCGAGTGAAGCACTCAAATTTACTGTCTAATGCAAAAAAGGATGAGTGTTCGAAGGCAATTTTTAGCCAAAATGAATGATAAAACGAGCTCACTTCCACGTTTGCGAACGATCGTGCAAATAAGCCAGCCATTTTTGACATAAAGACTATGATTACGGTTCGATAGAGCCGCTGGACTTGGTACACGCACATTCACACATCACATACACCTGGTAGAACGGAAATAATTCACGCCCCACGCTGAATAACAAGAGGTGTCTGGTAGGGGTGGGCGCGGACGGGGTTCTTGGTTCACGGGCAGATTTTTCTCTCAGAAATCTCTTCGGGCGGGCTAACGGGCGAGACTCGTCCTTGAAAAATACGTCCGGGCAGGCATTACGAGCCTGCCCATGTTTAAAAAAATTATTAGAGCGAATTGAGCAGATTTTGCCTGCGAGTCTCGCGAGTGGAATTCTGTCGGCTCGCGGGCCGAAAAAGCGTCTGCCCGCGGGCCATTTATGACAAAATTTGATGAATGTTGTGTAGATCGTTAACCACCATTGTGGTATACATGTGTAAAACAAATAGAGCTTATTATACTCCTAAAAGTAAAACTCAGAATACTCAAACAAAAATACGTTCTAATGCAACCGACGTCGACTTTTACTCCACATATAGGACACGAAAAACCAATTGGAAGTTCATTACACCATCTCACCTGAGCCTATGTGCATATTTTACACGAGCCCAGCCCGCGGGCGTGAGACTCGCGAGCATGCGCAATCATGAGGAGCGAGCCACACGGACGTGCCCGTCATCTAAAAATCCTTGATGACTGGCACGCGAGTCGACATTTGGCCCGTGTGGCCCGCCCGTCCGCCCGCGAAAAGCCCGCCCATGCGCCCACCCCTACTGTCTGGTGTGCACGCGCTGCAGTATGTTGTCCCATGCGGTGTCTAGCTAAAAAACAAATGTCCCAACTCGTGTCCCGTGTCCTGTCTCGCCGCGTATCCGGTGTCGTTTCCTGCCCCGCCGCATGTTCCAAAAATAAAACTTGCTAAGAATGCTAAAAATTTCTAAAACCGATTGGAAAATATTACCGCAACAATCAATGGTTAGTGGTTAGTTAGTTACTCGGCATGACTAAGCTTTTTTCTGATGACTAGGAGTTTTTCTTGGGACAGGACAGGGACACAAAGCGGGACCCCGACACGACGCGGGACACACAACGGACGGGACACGGGACACGAGTTGGGGCATTTTTCTCATCGAGTCCCAGAACTAAACGTGGCTCAAAAGTCTTTTTATAGAAAAAGCATACCTTCAAATTTTGAGACGGCTTCTTAGTTACACTTTTATTTCCGGGACAAGGACATCGGACGCCACTTTGGACATTTCTATTCAGCGTATGGGCGGACGCACACTCTTGCCAACTGATTGAATTCTATGAAAAATAGTGCGAGCGAAGCGAACCTACACTGCAAGCCTAAACTATTTCGCGAATTGACTCGAGGAGAAAACGAAACAACACAGCACTCGCCACAGACAGTTTATTTGCTGACCCATTTGATATCGAGACCGAGCGTGCAGAATGGATGAACAAATGAATTTCTTGAGAATTCCAAGAATAGCAGAAAAATACCGTGAATTCAAGCGGTGTGTGCAACTCCGTTGGCACGGAAAAAGGCACACAGAAGAGGATTTTCCTGAGCATGGAAGAGTTTGGTCTTTCACACTTAAAGACAGGTGTTCTTGTGAAAGTTTCACTGAAACTGTGAACAGAGAAAAGTTGATTTATGAAAACGTGTTTTCCTGGCATCGGAAGAACAATGTCTTTTCTTTGGATGCAGTGTTTCAGTAATGTTCCTGTAATTCGTTTACGAAAAAATAAAACGGAAAATTAATAACACAGGCTAAACGATTTTTCGGCGAGCGAGAAAAAGCGATTCCGAGTATTTCCGACTGCTTTCCAGTTTCCACTATTTTGCTAATTAACACAGAACCCACAACCACATTCAGTTCGCGCAGCGGTTTGGGGCATTTTTGTGCTGTTTTGTGCTTTGCATTTTTACTTCTCTCTCTCGAGACCTGAACCAGTAAAAAGGAAGTTTACTTCACTTTGAAACGCTAATAGAAAGGAAGCAAAACTTTACTACAGTTTCTTCAAAACACAAAAAACTGTAGTTGTTGGATGCCAAAAACCGTGGACCGACTGACTGCGGCATCCTACCGCATTCGAATCTGTGCTAGGGTTGCCGCGAGACGAGACGAGACGAGACACGGGACAGCCAAAAACAGCTCGACGAGATGACAAAACGAGACACGTCGCGCGGCAACCCTAGTATAGATACTAGATATTACCTCGTGGGCTGGTACGATTTTGACCGGTTTGTGTGAGCTGGAAACTACAGTAGCAGCAGACGCAAACACAGAATTTGCATCTTGCAGTCCACCCTGCACTGCAAACTGCACTGCCTTTTGTTAAGCTGCCGCACTGCATCCCGCACTGTATGACTGAAACTGGCTGACTGTGTTTTTCAAGATGCAGTGCAACAGGAAGAGGTTTTGTAGTGCAAAAGATTTTTTACGTGTATCAAGAGAAAGGACCGAAAGACCGAAATGGTTGAAAAGCAGCCGAAACTTGCTGCTTTCTTTATGTTGTTAAAAGAAGTTTTTTTGGATCTAGCGTTTCTGCGTGTAATTGAAGAACAATAACGAGAGAAAATGTCGGCTGAAGCTGAACGAACACAAGATTTCACCATTGAATGCAGACATTTGATATCCGTTTGTTTCTTGGCAGACTGGAAACGGTCAAATAAGAAAAAAACGTGAGAAAAACATGCGATATGCGAGCGAACCGAGAAGAAAAAGAAACCGAACATTTTATCTTTATTTTGCCAGTTATGGCAAACCCATAAATTCATTTCATTTTCAACAAACATGCTGTGAGAAACAGAAAGTTGGTTTGTTTCAGTTGCATGGGTTTGTTTATCTTACGGTGAACAGGCAGTGCAGTGCCACAATTCGCTGCCATCATGAGAAAAGTGCAAGCAGAAGAAAATGCGCAACTTGAATGGAAGAAGTGCAACTGCAAGAACTTGAGTTCCTTGTGATGTGACAATATTGGACGCACGTCATGCGGTTGCAGTTGCAGCCATGAGAACCTTCCACCTTCCAAATTTTGTTCAGCTGCCAGTGACAGCTCAATATAAAAATCATGAAAACTGTTGATCTTGTTGAGTAATTTGTCTGCAGTAGATGTTTTTAGTACCGCCGGAATCTGCTAAGTTTTCCCCAGAAATTCCGTCTGCAAAAAACAATTCCAGCTGTTTTTCTCAATACTGTGCGGTGTGCACACCAATTTCAAGAATCGGATACAAACACTTTGTTGTATTATGACACCAGTTGACGCCGGCTTAGCATGTACATTATGCGCAAAAAACTGCTCTTGAAAATGTCATACCTTTGACCAGAACAGAAAACAAACATACACGACTAGAAAAAGTTGAAATAACAGCAGCTTTCAAATAAAAAAACCAAAATCATCATAGACATTTAAAATTTTTCAATCGTTCCTTATGCGATACATGTAATTTTATAGCATACAGTATGGTATTATGGTTCAGGCTGCTTTTTAATTGCAAAAAGTTCAATTCCAGATTTAAAAATTTGTGGCCTCAAAAATGAAATAACTTTACGTTGCGCAGCTCGAAGCAGATTACACCAGATGCAGAGATTTCAATGGTGCTCAAATCATTTTTAAGTCCAATCAAATTCAATTTGAATCATTGACAGTCAACTTCAAAAACATCTTGCAAAAACGTCACAAGAGCAAAACACAAACAAAACAGTCACTGACAACAAATGAAACAGAAAAAACTTCGCAAAAAATTGCTATAGGTAACTGTATCAACTCAATGGCCATGGCATCAAGCTCAACAATTTGTGAGCGAATTGTTAATTTAGATTTATTGTGAGTGAAGTATGAGACAACAACGAAAAAGTGTATTACAAATAAAAATAGAGAGAACCAGTGCGAGAACATGAAAGATGAAAGAAAAAAACGTTACAACAGAAAAAGAAAACTGACAGACAAATGAGAAATGATAGCAAAATCTGTTTGTTTTGTTTCACGAAAATTGAGAACAAAACAAGAGCAACAGCACAAATTGGCATAGAAAAGATCGACTGCAAAACTAGGAACGCATGGCAGGCAGGAGGATCTTCAAACGAGATTACATGTACAGTTGTAGAACAACTAACGAACTTCGCTGAATGACCACCGATGGGTCCTCATGACGTTGTTTGCTGCCGCGCGAGCAGTCCCTGTGTTTTCACACAATTATTTCAATTCAACGACACTAAAGGGGCATTCATGAAGCAATATTTAATGACCGCGTAGCTATGTTTTAACACAACAGCTGCGCGTCACTAAATACTGCTTCATGAATGCCGCTTAAACAACAAACACAACAACAACAAGAAGCACAGTTGCGTTGCATCAGGTGCGTTGCGTGCTCATGAGCTCGTGCTTGATGGACTTCTCGTCGATGTCTGTGATGTCGGACGCCTGCACCTGCATCAGACTCTCCAGGCCCAAGGACGCCTTCAGCCCGCGAACGCTCGACGCGTACAGCATGCGCTTGCGGACGGGCGCCGAGTCGGGGCAACTGCACACGCGAGTAAGAACAAAACAGTGCAACGCTTGGAGAAAATTGCAACAAAATCAACGTATGGTGCATTTATTCAAACGTGTCCGGGCTAAAATGACCTCATTTGCTTTAAAAACGCCTGTTTGTCAAAGTACATGCACAAAATTTTTAATTTGGTGTGACTGATTCGACATTCGCCATTTGTTTACTGGAAGAAATCGGCTAAACGGAAAGTCTGGTATATTGTTATTTTGCTTATGTATCTTGTGTTTTGAGTACAAGAAAGGAAATACCACAATCAACAACACACTCACAACTGGACAAAGATGACTTTCTGGATGTGCGCCGGTGCGTCGGTGCCCTGCCGTTGGAACGAGAATTCAATGTCGACGCAGCCGTAGCGGCACTCTTTGCCGTCGCCGATACACTCCGCCATTTCCTTAAATCGAAAATGAGAAACAGTCACATTTTTGTGTTTTGTATTATCTTTCCGTACGAAGGAGGCGGGTTAATGTTGAATGATGTGTGGAAAAGCCGCACAGTTGAAAAGTTGTTTCCCACCTGAACGTAATTCGAATATAAAATAAAATGAATTTATTTAATGAAAAAAAATTCTGATTGTTTTTTTTCTCAATTTCTTGCACAAATCTGCCGTCTGAATACGTAAGTTTTGCTGATTTCAAATTGCCGCAAAGCCATGAAACATTTTCTCTATCTGTGTGTGCAAACACATTGGTCACGTTTAACAAGAAAGACAATATTTTATTCGTTCATTTTGTCACCCTCTGGCGTGACGATCTTATCGTTGAGCTATGGCAGTACGTACGTGATACCAATGCAACAATTTTTTCGTTAAGCTTCTTTTTTTTGTTTATATGTGTGCAAAACAAAACAAAAGGAATAGAACTGTAAAAAAACGAGATGTGATGGCTGCGTGACTGGACCAACTAACGTCGACAAACTCTTTGTAAGGCGCTCCTTTCTTTCCCTTCTTCTCAACGATGATCGTAGTGTCGTCTGGCGAAATTCGAAAGATCAAATACGAGTAGCCCTTGCGGTTGTGCATTTCGTCGTAGTCTTTCTTGCATTGCGGGTCGATCTTCACGCCGGATGCCTGCAAAAATTACTTCTCTCTGTTTTTTTTTGTCAAATGTACCCATGGCATTTGTTGATTTTTTTTGTTTTTTCATATGATGATGTTAAGAGCCTGTCCAAGCCATATCGATAGCCAATTTCATTTTCAGTTAAAGCAAGACGGATTCAATGTCTTGTTCGCATCTCTTTTTACCGCCGTTCCCGTCTTTTTACCCAGACACACATTCGAAAAATGGTCGAAACAAATGCGCGAGCGCGGGTTGCAAAAAACCATAGGACGGTTGACCATCGTTTCCGGTGGTCAACAACAATGGCACTTGCAGTTGCAACGCCTTGCAATGACCATGCATACGAACATCTTCCAGACAACATTCACAACAGCAAACGCGCCAGCCGCAAATTTACGATGAGCCCATATACAGCAACGCGTAGTACCCAAATCTCACCCAGCAAAGAAATTATTGAAAAAACCACTTCGCACTGTGGTGAACGTAATCATATCATATTTGTCTGCCCCCAACCGCGAGTAGAACGTACGTTGTTTCGAACAGAAACCAAGCTTGAAAAAAACACGATGTGATTTTTTGTCCGTTCCGTGGAGAAATAGGCCCCTGTTGTATGTGTGTGTGTGGCTGAAAACACGACTTTCAATGGTAAAGTTTTCAGCTTCAATAAGAAAAAGCAAGTAAAAAAGAAAAAAGTGCCTTGGCCGGTGAGCGATGTGAAGGTGCGTGTGTGTGTGTGTGCAATCAACAGTCACACAAAGAACACAACTGGAGTGAAAACAGCAGTAAATCAGCGCACACATCCAGACACACAGCACAGACACACATTTTTTGCTTTGACGGAGTTCACAATGCTCTCTCCGCTTTTCTTGCCGTGTAAAGCTGCAGCGTGCAGACTCTTGTAGCTAGCAGCGCTCAGAGCTCTGCGCTTCAGTCGAGAGCGCACCACAACAGAAAATCGCAGACCGAAAATTTTTTCATCATTTTCTCAGAGATCAACATTCGTGGAAATATGAACGCAGGCGCTGCAGACACACACACACACACACACACACACACACACACACACACACTCTTCATTGCAGACACGGCGCAGTTTTGTTGTTGTTGACAAGCTTGTGGGAACATTAGCAAGTAGCATCAGCATACCACCACAGCTATGAGGTGTTGTAAAATGAACACTGAATGCGCAAAAATATTATGAACACGCCGCACTTCCACACACACAATTGTCGGTGTTTTGTTTTTGCTTCTTTCAACACTTATTTCAATGCATTTGCCAGTAGTTATGGCGATGTTGTTTGGTTTATTGAATTTCTCATTTCATAACAACGGTCGCAAAAACAAAGTCAAGCCAGACAGACACGCTTGAACTGCTCGCATGAGGTTGCGTCGCACGGCTGATTCCAAAAACGAAAATGCTCAAATTCAAGACGGAAAGCAAATTGCAAAAAGTGCAGACAAAAGCGGCATCCATGAAGCAGTATTTAATGACCGCGCAGCTATGTTTTAACACTGCAACGCGTCACTAAATGCTGCATCATGAATGCCGCTTCAGGATTTCTGTTGAATTTGAAAGTCGCAAACAACAAAAGACACAAACAACTTCCAAAAAACACGAAGCTCAAAGTTTCAAAAGCAAGCACAGCAACGACCCCCTTCCACTCCGCCAAATGAAGCAATTTTTTGAATAAACACACCCTCTATGTGAAAATAAACACACTATACTGCGTCAGACGAAAACAACCAGCGCTAAAAAAATGTCGCGATGATTCATGAGTTGAACAACACACGAAGGAACACACACGCACACTGGCTGATAAAAAAACACAATGAATAACCCATTATATTTCGTTCCAACCTGAGCAGTGCAGAAAGAAAAAACCAAACAAAATTTCTTCAAACTCAAGAAAAGTTCACAACTCAGAAAGAAACAGTCTACCGTGTTATGACCGCCCACCGGCCCCTCTCACAGCGTCGAACAATTCTTTCAATTTCACAATATCCCACCGCACAACAAACACGTGACGAAATTCTCACTTTCATTTCGCAAGAAAAGAACACAATCCTCAGAAAACAAAAAGAACCAAAACAAAACAACAGAGTCACCAGATTTGAGCATACTTTTCTTGTTTCAGCACGAGGTTCACTTTCTCTCAGCAAATAAATAACGTGACGAATTAGTGTTTTGCTGTTGCTTCTGTTAGCAGTTTAGTCATTTGTTGATGCGCCATAAAGGAGTTGAGAACAAAAAGCACGAGGAAGTGTTATATTAGTCACCGCCTCAGTGAATCTGCTATAACAACTGCAGTTCATTTACAGCTCAGCGTTCCTAGACCTGTAATTGAATGGTTGAACCAAAGTCAACGATTTAGAGCTGAACCCAATTTCTGTTGAGTTTGCGTGAAATGATTCATTTTCCGGGTTTCAAAGCATAAATGAATTCACACATTTAGTGAGTTCTGGGGTTGGTTTCGTTAAAAATCATGCTAAATGAAAAAACGGAAGTTATTCAGGTTTCACGGCTTGATTTTTAACAGTACTGTTGTTTATTTGTTAAAAAAGTCATCACTCAGAAGAAATTAGATTAAAAAGATCACAAGCAAACGAAATAACATGAGCTGAATAAAAGAGAATCAGTTAAAAAAAGAAATCATGAAGCACGGTTTTAACAAAATCACCATTTTGAAAACAACTTACTGGAATTAAACAAGCGCTGACTTCGAAAAAGAAACCGGAACACAGGGGCTAGGTTTACCACAAAATTAAGCGTACATTACTTCTCACACGGATCTGGTGTTCACTGCTTCATCGAGCGATCATGAAAAGAGTAAAACACAATTATTCAGACCATCAAACAAAATTTTAAAAAATTAAAAGACATAATTTGTTCACATAGTTTTGACATTAATAGGGACTACAAATCGGTGGAAGACCATACCCGGAACAGTTTGTCATCAATATTCATGCAGCTTAATAGCAAGAAGAGCAACATGCCAAGAACAACTTCAATTTGCTCAAAGAAATAATTTGCATTGGAATCAGAGGAATGTTCATGTTTTAAGCGGCGTTCATGAAGCAGTATTTAGTGACACATAACTATCTTTCAACATATGGCTGCTCTTCACTTAAATACTGCCTCATGAATGCCCCTTTAGACATTCAACATGTTATTCTTTAAAATTACTATGACCTATTTTTTCAAACGTGTCCCACTGAAATGACGTCACCCTCGTGGCCTGGTGGTAGTGCGTTAGACTACAGTCTGTGCGCTCGGGGGATCGAGCCCCGCCGAGGGGTGTATAGGCACTTAATGACAGAGAAAACTCGATGGGCGCCCTACTCAGTGGCGTTCCGTACGCTTCTCTGGGTTAGCCCTGGCTAAAAACATCGCCTAAAAATCACAACAACAACAACAAAATGTGCCGCCAAACATGTGCTTGTCGTTCACAGCAAACCGACTTTCTGTTTAGCCGATTTCTTCCCGTAAAGAAATGGTGAATGTCGAATCAGTCACACCAAACTGAAATTTTAGTGCCTGCACTTTGACAAACGGGCGTCTTTAAAGCAAATGACGTCATTTTAGTCCGGACACGTTTGAATAAATCAACAATACTAACACTGAATAAGCAGGTTCAGGCTAATACTTTAATCGTGCACAGCAATTTGCAAGTTAAGTTGGAAACTCACTGCACAAATTGATTAATCACGATTCACATAAATTACAAACAAGAATTACAAAAAAGTAATAAAAAACTGGAAAATAAAAAAAGCCAACGGCAGAACGCCCGTAAACAGCAAAAATAAATAACTTTAATCGACGGCTAACATATGGAATAAACAAAAACAATCGCAGTGATTCACAGTGCTTATGGTCCTTGTTCACGTTCATAAAAACGGTTGCAAAAAACTTACGAATAGTAACCGGCGAAAAACATTACGCCTCGGGCCCAATCGTAACAAATTGGCGCATCATCCGCACACCGAAACAAAAAAAGAAAGAAAAAAATGCAGAAAAAAGACGAAAAAACCCGACGGTTTTTTGCTTATTTGTCCGAGAACTTCTCGAACAGCTTGCCGAGTATCTCCTTGTGCGCCATCTCGGACTCGTCCGACACCTGAAACTGCAGAATTTTGCCGGTGCCCAGCGCCGACTTGATGGCGGACGCCGACGACGCGTAGACCATCTTCTTCTTGATCGACGCACCGTCCGGACACCTGAGTGTGAGTGTGAGTGTGCATCAAGGACGTATGCTGACACACACTCGAAATTATAGGCAATCAGCGTCGTTTTGGTGGTCACGTGATTGCATCTACGCGCAAATTGCTGTGGCGGCAGAGTTTGGTTTGTACAGAAAGCATGCATGCACGTGACCACCAACCAATCAGCGGACTCCCTACAATTTAGAGTTCGACTGCACACGCACGCGCGTCTCCATGTACGGTGGTATGCAATAACACGAGTCCTAACGTGACGTGGCGTCCATACAGATGCCCGCATAGGACCGTTTAGTCAGCTGGAAACAGGAGACCTGACATGACGTTCCGTATGCGCATACGTCAGTATAAACCGGTGTCTATCACTTATCATCAGCATGGGAAAACAAACCCACACACACACACACACACACATCGACCAGGGACATTGCGTAACACGTGTGAGTGTGCCAGTGTGTTTGTGGTGAACGTGTGTGTGTGAAACTGAAAACTGCACATCCTGCGACCTGTTTCAGCTGACCGAAAAGCGGGCCAGTTTCTTTTTCTCATATGACGAGGCGAGATCGGCCATGATTCTAAACAAACCGGAAACTTTATCCCCTTCATTCGCATGTTCAAGCCGCCTGTTGCCGCAACCGCCGTCAGAAAGGAAACGAACTCTGACTCAAAGGCTGCAGGCGCCTAAAATGACGCCGATGTCGCCGCTGCACGCGTTGCTTAGAACGTGCGAACATTCGGCTACAGTGCTGGTCTGAAGACAGTGCATTTGTAGCACAAGGCGCTGTGCAACGGCGTGCGCCGCTGTGACGTCGTATGCGTCACCGTGTGTTTGTGTGTATGCGCGCATGTGCTGCAACATAGCATAACATACATTCGCCGAGTGCAACTGTCTTCAGACAAGCGCTTTGGAGCGAAATGGAAAGTAGAAGCTGCTATAGTCGGCCGCTGCCGCGCACTGCACAGCAACCACTAACAACATACAATTGAATGAATATCAGCTTGTCCATCTTGCTCTGTCCGGCGCCCTGGCGAGCGATGCTGAACTTAAAGTCGAACGCAGCGTATCGACAGTCGGTGAAATCGTCCGTGGCGCGCTTCATGTCGCCGAGGAACTCCTCGTAGGCCGCCTTGCTGTTGTCGGCGTAGTCGTCCGTCTGCGCGGCGAGTTCGTCGTGCGCGACCGCCTTGTCAACGACCACCTCCTTCTCCTGTGTGCGCGTGTGTGTTATGGCAGATTGACTTGCGAGTGTGTCGGATCTCGGATCAGAATTGCGTCATTTGCTTTGAGAAAACAAACACCCCTCTGTCACGCACAACAGACAACCGAATTTCCGCTTGCCTCTTCACGTATTTATTTATCACGAGAAAACAAAAAACGACCAAATTGAAGCGGTACATGAGAAGCGCACATGTTTCAGAGCACAAGACGTCATTTCGGTCTGAAACGGTCGAAAAAATAGGCCACTTTACTATGTCATGGGCCGCTACACGCGACAGAGCACTTTATGCGGCGAACACGACGGATTTAATTTCTGGTTGTCCAGGTGCGGGGGGGAAAATTCCGGCCCGCTAATTCCGGCCTAAAGAATTCCGGCCCGAAGAATTCCGGCCCGATGAATTCCGGCCCGGAGAACTCCGTCCCGGAGAATTTTCGCCAGTACGAACAATATTAAACTACACGAAGTGATTTTGGTAATGAAATAATAAAGTAAAAATATCGATGTTCACATGTTACAGTGTATTTTCAATGATGTTCGTCCTGCTTGCTTTTTTGGAAAGTGAAACCTTTTGGAAAAAAGAAACTACAAATAAATTTTTTAATTTTTTTTATCATGAACAGGATTTGTGACCCTTTTACCTTATCAAAAAGGCTTGGCTTAGGATTAGGAATAGGGATGGAGCCGGTTCCGGTCCGGATTCCGGATTCCGGCGCCTAAAATTGGATCCGGATCCGGTCCGGATTCCGGCGCAATTTTGCCGGATCCGGCCGGAATGGCCGAGACCCGCGAATTAAAAAGTTGATTCCTCCGTTTCAGAGCTGTTCAATTGTTTGACAAATTTGTTTCGGTGCTTTGTTGGTTTTGTTGTTGTGCATTTGACATGTGATCAGTGAGCGTTGCTTTAGTTTAGTGTTATGTTCAATGGTAAATGATTCACTGCTTTTGTCTTGAGTGGTAAACTTATGTGCAGCATCGTCCACTTTAAAAAACGTGGCTGCCAGCTTTTGGCCGACGTTGTTGATGAACAATAGCAGTTTTTTTTTTGAAATCAGCCATTTTCGTTGGTCATATTCAGTTAGCTGTGAAACAGTTGCTTTTTTGTGAGCCCCAGAACACCAGCGATTTTAGCGACGTGTGTTACCGTGGGTGTGCGGGGGTGTCGTGATCCCCTAAAACCCGATAACCCCCCCCCCCCAACGACGAATCCACGAGACGACGACTCCATTTCAATGGTGTTGTCCGCCGTTTGCGCACTGAAGCAGCGCATTGAACAAGTCGATGCGAGTGGCTTTGGTACGACAAAAAAACGCTGCTGACCAGCATCGACACACGCTTCCGTGAGCGTTTCCACAACGAATCCAACATCATGGCCACGTACGTTGATCCGCGATTCAAGAATACTACAGTCGTCTTCGAAAATGAAGGCGCGATTCGTTGTGAACTACTTCACATTGCAAAGAAAATCTTGAAACGACCGGAGACGCCCACAAACTGCGACGATACATCCGAGATCGCGAACAACGACGATGACGAAAGTGAACGCGAGCCCGAACCAAAAAAGAAATTGACTGGCCTCTACGGAGGCATCGAGTTTCACGCTGCGCGACCGCGCAACCCGTCATGCGAATCCAGTCTCGAAGACGAACTGCGCGGCGAAATGAATCTGTACGAGTCGGATGATTTTATCGACGAACCGGACAAAAGTGATCTGGTGCTGGACTTCTGGCGGTTGAACTCGTCGAAATACCCCAAACTATCGACAATCGCGCGCAGATACCTGGCACCGCCACCAACAAGCGTGGCAAGCGAACGAATGTTCTCTGAAGCCAGGCAGGTGTTTGTGCAGAGCCGATCTCGTCTGTCAGCTCGGAACGCCGAAAAGATAATGTTTCTGAATGGAGTGTTGTCAGCACTTGATTATCCCTATGCGATGTGAATTTTGTCAATTGTTGTTGTAATTTTTGGTTGGTTCATGTGCTGTGTCTTGTTGACTTTGTTTCTGTGTCTGTGCTGTTTTATGCTGAAAATGTGATGAAGAAGCGACGAAATGTGCGTAGATGTTTTTTAGACATAAAAAGGCCATTCCGGTCCGGATTCCGGCAATTTTTGCCGGATCCGGCCCGGCCGGAATGGGCTTTTGCCGGATCCGGCCCGGATTCTGGCAAATTTGCCGGATCCATCCCTAATTAGGAACCTACAACAAGTTACTGCAAGCAAGTTCTAAACAAAAATAAAAAATCACTTAAGAATTTATTTGCCAAAAATCACTTCGTGTGGTTTAATGTTGTTCTTGCTGGCGAAAATTCTCCGGGCCAGAATTCTTCGGGCCGGAATGAGCGGGTCGGAATTCTACGGGCCGGAATTTCGCGGGCCGGAATAGTACACGAGCCGTCCAGGTGTCGCAACAAACCAGCGCCACTCAATCGAGGATTTTGTCTTTTGTTTTAAGTCTGATAAAAGAAGTGGACAAAATCAGATAAGGTGCTCGGCTCGCGATAAAGAAATTCCAACAAAGCATTTGTCATACTAACACAAATGCCTCAAAAAACTAAAAAAAACAATAAATGCGACTAAGTCCTTTATCAACCAACCTCAATCTTGTAGATGATGTAGCGGTACTCCTTCTTTCCTTCGGCCATCTTTTGAAACGAAATCTGACATTCCGGATTCACCAGCACACCAGACGACGACTAGAAACAAAGAACAAGCAAAATGATGGAAAGGTTTGTGAAAATGAACAAAATAAACAAACAAAATCAACGAATCGAAAAGCCACGCAGATTCAGTTTAGTTGAGATTGGAGGAGCAAAACGTTAGCTGGTCTCACTAGTATGATGACGGTCAAAACGTGGCACACGAACAGAAGTACACACACACACACAGAAAAAGGTCATTTTTTAGTTTTAGCAGACTGTTGGTTGAAAAAAGAAAAACGTCATGCAAAGCGCACTTTCACGCCACTACGATGCGAACAAAAAACTTCTGCCTGGCGAAACCGCAAACAGCGAACTTCTTGTATTTAATAGAGTCAGTCTTCAAGCAGCGGTCACGTGAAAGTGAGATACACAACAATATCCAATCCGATTATCGATTCGATAAACAATCGAAGATCGCACCGCTTCAAATAAACCTTCAGTCCGAACAAGACCACAAACTCTGTGCACACTTATGCACTTCAATAATACTCAAAACGAGATATTCACAAGCGGCGCTTGTTTATAAAAACAACGCGGCGGACATTATGAGCAGCAGAAAACGATCGTCTTTGATCAATGATTTTCAAAAAATGGGACAGAAAACAACAAATTAATCTGACCAACAATACGTATAACGTACCATTACGACGGATTGTTATTGATTTTTGGTGAGATTACCCGAATGAGTTGAAGGTGTTGTCACGGTTGAGTGATAAAGAGAACTGAGTCAGCGTGTAACCGTCGTCTCGTCAAAATGAATTCAGTTCAATTTGCTTCAGTTTTCAATTGATGATCTCGATTGAAAAAAAGCAACAAAGTGGCGAAGCAACAGCTACGATGGTTGTTGGTGTCTGTTATTCTCGATTTGAATGTCACCGTGGCGCGATCTGGTAAAAGTCGAATCGAAATGATATGAATGTTTCTTTGGGTTCGAACATAGTTGTTCCAGAGCCGGGGGTTGGGGGTCAGTACCGTGGGCCCAAAAAAAATTTCGAGGGGGGGGGGGGTATGGTACCGTGGGGGGGGGGGGTGCCGACCACAAAGGGAGGGGGGGGGCCAACCAATGGTAACGTGGGACCCCCCCCAGGGGGGTCCCATGGGGGGTGCATTTTTTCAAAATTTTCTGTGGGGGGGTCCACCCCCCACCCCCCCATGATAATTTTTCGCTTAAATTTTGAAGGAAAAACGCTAAATTTTGCTGCAAAATCGTTGAAATTACAATGAAGATGGTCAAGTTATCATATATTCAGCTTATATTATGGACTTTATAGACAAAAAAACATGATTTTCGAAAAAAATTTTAGGGTGTGCACAAAATTTTGGGGGGGGGGTGTCCGCCAGACAAAAGTTCATGGGGGGGGGTGGGGGGGGTGTCGGCCAAATTTTCGAGGGGGGGTACGATTGGGGGGGGTGCCCGGTTTTAGGGGGGTGTCACGGTGCGCCCCCCCCCCCCCCCCCCCACCCGACGGTCTCGGGTGCTCTGGGGGTGTACCCCCCCCCCCCCCGCCCACGGTACTGTTGGGGGTAGGGATAGGGGAAAAAAATCCGGATTTTTTTTTTAATTAAAAAAAAATTTAAAAAAAATTTTTTTTTACAAGTTAGGTTTGTTCGAAGCGTCTCGTCGAGCTGAGTTCATCTAGACTATTTTCAGAACGATCCGGAAAACTATAAGAGCGAAAATCGTGTTTTATTGAAATTATGTCCATTTCATAGAGGGAAAGTTGCATTTTCAACAGTAAAACAGGACAATTTTCGACGTGTACTTGAATATTGAACCGTTCTTAGTTGTTCCTCTTTGGAAAATTACCAAAATTTGACTGTGTTCAAAAATTCCTGTTTGCTGTAGCTAAGTCGGCAACCCCTGTCGACCCGGTCGCCCCCCCCCCAAGACACTTACTTTCAGGTTCAACCAGCTATGCTATCTGCCACATGGCGAGAGCCCACTCTTCAAATCATCGTATCGAAAACACGTACCATGATTTCGCGATCACGTTGCGGGCAACTGACAGACGCAAGTTTAACACGTTAGTTTAGCTCAGCACACAAGTTTTAACATGTGGCCATGTTATCGGGTATCTGAAAAACGGTCGTGTGATGTGGTATTAACCAACATCCCCGCTCCAATTGTTTAACAATATATCGCACAACTCCATTGTAGACCTATAACGTACGCCAATCAACAAGATATCATGTTCATCTCATGGCCTACCGACTGAAAAAACATGTTCTAAGTTGCAAGAAAACGATTTCTGAAACGATATTTCAATTCAGTTAAGTCATTTCAACGCTAAAAATTGACTCTAGAAGTCATCCAAATCGAAAAACATGGAGTACGTCGGTCAAAATGACCAAATAATGACATGTACCTAAGCACACAAAGAAGTTGGGAAGAAAATTTGGTTTGAACTTTCAAAAAATTATGCCATAAATCAAATTTTCAAAGCAAAGTAGAAGAAAAATTTTTCAAATTTTTTTTAAGTTAAAAAAAATCCAAATTTTTTTTCAAAAAAAACGAAAAAAAATTTTTTTTCAAAGCCCCTAACCCTAATCGAATTTTCAGAGCAAAGTAGAAGAAAAATTTTTCAAATTTTTTTTAAGTTTAAAAAAAAAATCCAAATTTAAAAAAAAAAAATAAAAAAATAAAAAAAAATATTTTTTTCAAAGCCCCTAACCCTAGTTGGGGGTAGCGTTTGATTTGATTTGATTTGCACCGCATTTGATGTGCAATAGCCTCCCGATTAGGGTTATTAAACAAAAATCAAATTTTTTTAAGTGATTAAAAAAACAAACAAAAATGCCGATTTAAAAAAAATTTTCCTCTAATATGCTCTGAAAACCTCAATTTTGGCACAATTTTTCGAAAGTTTAACAAAAAATTTCTTTGATATTACCTCGTAAAAACGTCAGCAGCAGTCGATTTTGGACCGTTTTACCGACTGATTTCAGGCTTCGACAACATCTGAGATGAAGTTTTTAAGCGTCCCCAAAGGTTAGCTTACCATTTCCGATGCAGATAAGGTGACGATTCGCCTCGCAATCTAAATTTGAGCGTCTGAGCTGCTCCGTTTGCAAGCGTTACGTTGTCTGGTTGCTGTTTCGTGTACTGCCGTCGCGACACATCATCAGAATTGATCGAATTTCAAGCCGGTCTGTGTATTTTCACTTGGGCTGGGGACAATTAGTGACGTTATGGGGGTCAAAACACAAGAAGAGGTGTTATAAGCAGTACCGAAGACGAGGGGGGTGGGGTAGGGTTAGGGGGAAAAAAATCCGGATTTTTTTTTTAAATTAAAAAAAAATTAAAAAAAATTTTTTTTTACAAGTTAGGTTCGTTCGAAGCGTCTCGTCGAGCTGAGTTCATCTAGACTATTTTCAGAACGATCCGGGAAACTATAAGAGCGAAAATCGTGTTTTATTGAAATTATGTCCATTTCATAGAGGGAAAGTTGCATTTTCAACAGTAAAACAGGGCAATTTTTCACGTGTACTTGAATATTGAACCGTTCTTAGTGGTTCCTCTTTAGAAAATTACCAAAATTTGACTGTGTTCAAAAATTCCTGTTTGCTGTAGCTAAGTCGGCAACCCCTGTCGACCCGGTCGCCCCCCCCCCCAAGACACTTACTTTCAGGTTCAACCAGCTATGCTATCTGCCACATGGCGAGAGCCCACTCTTCAAATCATCGTATCGAAAACACGTACCATGATTTCGCGATCACGTTGCGGGCAACTGACAGACGCAAGTTTAACACGTTAGTTTAGCTCAGCACGCAAGTTTTAACATGTGGCCATGTTATCGGGTATCTGAAAAACGGTCGTGTGATGTGGTATTAACCAACATCTCCGCTCAAATTGTTTAACAATATATCGCACAACTCCATTGTAGACCTATAACATACGCCAATCAACAAGATATCATGTTCATCTCATGGCCTACCGACTGAAAAACATGTTCTAAGTTGCAAGAAAACGATTTCTGAAACGATATTTCAATTCAGTTAAGTCATTTAAACGCTAAAAATTGACTCTAGAAGTCATCCAAATCGAAAAACATGGAGTACGTCGGTCAAAATGACCAAATAATGACATTTACCTAAGCACACAAAGAAGTTGGGAAGAAAATTTGGTTTGAACTTTCAAAAAATTATGCCATAAATCGAATTTTCAGAGCAAAGTAGAAGAAAAAATTTTCATTTTTTTTTTAAATTTGAAAAAAAAAATCCAAATTTAAAAAAAAAACGAAAAAAAAATAAAAATTTTTTTTTCAAAGCCCCTAACCCTAGGTGGGGGGGGTACACCTTTTTTTCCCCTAACCCTACCCAGAGCACCCGAGACCAGTAGCGAAAGCGGGACCTCGGGTGAGGGGGGGTGTTTGCCTAATTTTAGAGGGGGGAGTCAGGTGCCTTCTCGGTTAGGGGGGGTGCACGGGCAGCAAATTTTCCTGAGGGGGGTGCACTGGCAGAAAAATTTCGTGAGGGGGGGTGCACGTAGAGATGTAAGGGTAAAAAAAAAAATTTTTTAAATTTTTTTTTAAAAAGTAAAAAAAATGAGCATTTTTTTTTATTTTTTTTATTAAAAATTTTTGAAATTTTTTCTTTAATGTGCCCTGAAAACGCAACGCTTCATTATGATATGCACCTGCCCCGCATCCGCATTGCTCATTGCTCATGATTCACTGGCGCGCGTGCACACGCTCCTCCCTCAACAAAAACTCGTTCAAAACGCAGTTATTTTTATTCTTGCTTCTTAAAAAGGCTTGGCTTAGGTTAGGATTAGGTTAGGAACAGGTTTTGCTTAAGCTTAGGCTTCGGTTTGGCTTTTAGGTTTAGGTCCGTTTTAGCAATGTCCGAGAATATCCAATGTTGGAGCGTGAGTTAACTGGAGCGTAATATCATAAAACGTGCCAACCCCCTGAAAATGCGTTTTTGGCATAATTTTTCGAAAGTTCAACAAAAATTTTCTTTGACTTTACCTTGTCACTTAGTCTTCAACGCTGCAGGTGGTATTCTGGATTGATTTATCGACTGTTTTCAGCCTTGGTGAGTGATGATCGACTCGCGCATTGAAGTACTTGAGCGTCGCAAAGGCTAGTTCAACAAATTCCGATGTCGCTAAGGTGAGATAGAAGCAGAGAACTCACATTTACGCATCGTTTTTCAGGATCTCGAAAGGTGGAAATTGCACTGTCTGCCACTGCAAGCGTAACTTCGTTGGTTGCTCGTTGCTGTTTCGCCTCGTGTCGTCAGCATGATCACACCGGTTTGTTGTGGAACTTGTTTCCATGTTATTTGAGGTGAATTGAGAGGCAAAACACGAGACGTGATGTCGTCGGTGGGAAAATGGGGTCGCCGAAACCAAGTCTGAAATTTTCACCCTCCTCCTCCCATATGAGTGGGGGTCATATGGTAAGTCGGTGGCTCCTCAGATGGTGATATTCGGACTCCCTGAAAAATTCTGAACAACTTTCATTTAAAAAAAAAATTAAATTTTTTTTTAAAGAAAAAAATAGAAATTTTTTTTTCTTGACATCTCTAGGTGCACGGGATCGCACGGGTAATACCAAATTTTTGCCTTAGAAAAACACAGAAATTCTTATAAAATACAGAATATTTTGTGAAAACAAGCTGCTTGTTTGGTCAGAAACAACAAAATCTATGCAGGGACAGACACAAACGTCAAGAAAAATGCAAAAATTACGGTATTTTTGGAAAAAATTGAGATGAGATTGACCACCGTGAGGGGGGGGGGTGCGATCCCGTGTTTTCTCGCGGAGGGGGGTGGGGGAGTCTAGTACCCGTGTCGAGGTAAAGGTAAACGGGTATCTGCCCGTGCACGGGCAGGATTTTCGGCTGAGGGGGGGGTGGACCCCCCCCCCCACCCCCCCGCACTTTCGCTACTGCCCGAGACCTCCGCGTGGGGGGGGGGGGGTGGGGGGGGTCATAGTTGTTCTAGGGGGGGGGGGGGGGGGGGGCCGGCCCCCGGCCCCCCCCCCCAAAAAATTTTCGAATCTATCTCTATCAGAGAACATTTTTCGGCTCAGCTATTATCTATCTAAAAAATTTTTTCAGCCAGCTATCTATCTAAAAAATTTTGTCTTCGAAGACATAAAATGAGTCAATTTTTGACCAAAATTGACCATTTTTGCTCAAAATTCTTGAAAATTGTGCTAATTTTAGGTTAAATATGCATTTATGCTTGATTTTTAGCGTATTTTAAGCCTTTTTTAGCTGTTTTTATAGCTTCTTAGCGTTTTAGCTATCTATCTATCTAATTTCAAAATTTTGACCGGCCCCCCCTTCCCAACGTCACATGCCCCCCCCCCGCGGCCCCCCCAAAATTTTCCAGCTATCTATTGTCGCGTCCGTGGCGTAGCGGTAGAACTTCGGCCTACAGTTCTGTAGGTACGGGGTTCGAACCTCGCTGTGGACAAGACATACTCGTGGAAAAATTAGAGTGACCAATGAACATCGAATGGTCTATTCCCTCCTGAGCCGAGGGTAAAATTGGGCTCGGGGCAGTATTGCCCGTCTCCGCCGGAGTTTGGTACCTTCGGGTTTCCGGAACCGGCGCGCTTACAAATAAATTTATTTTTATCTATCTATCTGGAAAATTTGTTCCAGCTATCTATATCGGCCCCCCCCCAACCCCTCGGCTCTGGAACAACTATGGGGGGGGGGTCACGCGACACCCACCCCCCAAAACCTGACACTGGACCATCCACACCCCCCCTCGAAATTTGCTAGACACCCCCCCCCCTAGATGGACCTAAGTAACAGTGACACCCCCCAAAAATTTTCTCGGACCACCCAAAAATCATAAATTTTTGCTCAAAAATCATGATTTTTTGTCTTTAAAGTCCATTATATAAGCTAAATATATGATAACTTGACATTCTTCATTGTAATTTCAAAGATTTTGCAGCAAAATTTAGCGTTTTTCCTTCAAAATTTAAGCGAAAAAATCTCATGGGTGGGGTGGGGGGTGTGCACTAGGGATGGTAAAAAACGTTTTTTTTCAAATCCATGTATATAAAACGGTTTTTTATACCGCGTCCGGTTCTTTATACCCGGTTTTTTTACCGACCCAGTATCTGAAGAATCCTGTAATTCCGACAATTTCTGGTACTCTGATTTTACGCAAACCGCTGAATAATGAGTAAAAGACCACAATTCTAGCCAGAAACTGTATGTGTTTCAATGGAAACGTATTCCAATCTTGATTTTATTTGAATCGGTGGCGCTTAGAGAGAATGCAGCATCAGAAAAATTATCAGATGCGAGTTTAAAACAAAAAAAGCTAACGCAAGACAGATTGACATGTGCAACAGCAAGGAATGTGATACATGCAAATCAATTGAACTGACACGATCGAGAGATATGTAACTGCACAACAATTTCACCGCATTTCTAAACACAAAAGATCACCGAAAGACAAAAAGAATCACGAACCCGCACAGACGAAAGAAGTGAACCAAGAACAAAATTGAAAGAGCAAAAAAATCAGATGGAAATTCGGGTCACTATCACCAGTATAACAGCACGACGACATCACCAACAAAACTTTGAGCAATTTCCGAGTTCAATCAAAGACACAAAATTTCAAGAAATTTGACTGAATAAATATCGCGGCATTTCTCGTTTATTGTTGAAAATTTAACCGAATTCTGAAAAATAACCAAATCGTTGCTGTATTAGTTTCTTAACTTTGTCAACAAAAGAACGAGCATAAAAAGGGCAAGCGGCAGATTTAAAGCGGAAAAAGCGTGAAGCTGTTAAACTACGAAACACAACATTGCCATGTAGACCAAACTTGAACAGATAAACAAAGAACAAAGCTGGAAAATAAAGCGAACGCCGACCAGAGCCAGCCCATTGGCGGTCGACCGAGATGGGACATGGAAGGAGAGGCACGGGTCTCAGGGTGCTTTATTTATACCAAGAGCGTGAATTGTGTTCTCCAGAACATCAAGTTATGAAGTGGCGAAAGTGAAAAATTGAAATGTATGTGCGGAATACAGTGCATTTTGAGTGATTTCAAAAAGTGAAATTTGGGTCCTTCGGCGGTATAAAAAACCGAAAAAAAACCAAAATTTACGCGGTAAAATATCGGTAAAATATTTTGGCCCTTTTTTGGCGCTGGTTTAAAAAACCGTTTTTTATACCGTTTTTTATACCGAAGAAAACCGTTTTTTATACCGACCCACCCCTAGTGTGCACCCCCCCCCAGAAAATTTTCTACAATAGTGCACCCCCCATGGCCCACGCCTGGGGGGTGTCACTGTACCATGACTGACACCCCCCCCCCATAGTTGTTCCAGAGCCGAGGGCTTGGGGGGGCCGATATAGATAGCTGGAGCAAATTTTCTAGATAGATACATAGCTGGAAAATTTTGGGGGGGGGGGTGGACCCCCCCCACCCCCCCCCGCACTTTCGCTACTGCCCGAGACCTCCGCGTGGGGGGGGGGGGGGGGGGGTCATAGTTGTTCTAGGGGGGGGGGGGGGGGGGGCCGGCCGCCCCCCCCCCCCCAAAAAATTTTCGAATCTATCTCTATCAGAGAACATTTTTCGGCTCAGCTATTATCTATCTAAAAAAATTTTTCAGCCAGCTATCTATCTAAAAAATTTTGTCTTCGAAGACATAAAATGAGTCAATTTTTGACCAAAATTGACCATTTTTGCTCAAAATTCTTGAAAATTGTGCTAATTTTAGGTTAAATATGCATTTATACTTGATTTTTAGCGTATTTTAAGCCTTTTTTAGCTGTTTTTATAGCTTATTAGCGTTTTAGCTATCTATCTATCTAATTTCAAAATTTTGACCGGCCCCCCCCCCCAAAGTCACATGCCCCCCCCCGCGGCCCCCCCAAAATTTTCCAGCTATCTATTGTCGCGTCCGTGGCGTAGCGGTAGAACTTCGGCCTACAGTTCTGTAGGTACGGGGTTCGAACCTCGCTGTGGACAAGACATACTCGTGGAAAAATTAGAGTGACCAATGAACATCGAATGGTCTATTCCCTCCTGAGCCGAGGGTAAAATTGGGCTCGGGGCAGTATTGCCCGTCTCCGCCGGAGTTTGGTACCTTCGGGTTTCCGGAACCGGCGCGCTTACAAATAAATTTATTTTTATCTATCTATCTGGAAAATTTGTTCCAGCTATCTATATCGGCCCCCCCCCCCCAACCCCTCGGCTCTGGAACAACTATGGGGGGGGGGGTCACGCGACACCCACCCCCCAAAACCTGACACTGGACCATCCACACCCCCCCTCGAAATTTGCTAGACACCCCCCCCCCTAGATGGACCTAAGTAACAGTGACACCCCCCAAAAATTTTCTCGGACCACCCAAAAATCATAAATTTTTGCTCAAAAATCATGATTTTTTGTCTTTAAAGTCCATAATATAAGCTAAATATATGATAACTTGACATTCTTCATTGTAATTTCAAAGATTTTGCAGCAAAATTTAGCGTTTTTCCTTCAAAATTTAAGCGAAAAAATCTCATGGGTGGGGTGGGGGGTGTGCACTAGGGATGGTAAAAAACGGTTTTTTTCAAATCCATGTATATAAAACGGTTTTTTACAGCGCGTCCGGTTCTTTATACCCGTTTTTTTTACCGACCCAGTATCTGAAGAATCCTGTAATTCCGACAATTTCTGGTACTCTGATTTTACGCAAACCGCTGAATAATGAGTAAAAGACCACAATTCTAGCCAGAAACTGTATGTGTTTCAATGGAAACGTATTCCAATCTTGATTTTATTTGAATCGGTGGCGCTTAGAGAGAATGCAGCATCAGAAAAATTATCAGATGCGAGTTTAAAACAAAAAAAGCTAACGCAAGACAGATTGACATGTGCAACAGCAAGGAATGTGATACATGCAAATCAATTGAACTGACACGATCGAGAGATATGTAACTGCACAACAATTTCACCGCATTTCTAAACACAAAAGATCACCGAAAGACAAAAAGAATCACGAACCCGCACAGACGAAAGAAGTGAACCAAGAACAAAATTGAAAGAGCAAAAAAATCAGATGGAAATTCGGGTCACTATCACCAGTATAACAGCACGACGACATCACCAACAAAACTTTGAGCAATTTCCGAGTTCAATCAAAGACACAAAATTTCAAGAAATTTGACTGAATAAATATCGCGGCATTTCTCGTTTATTGTTGAAAATTTAACCGAATTCTGAAAAATAACCAAATCGTTGCTGTATTAGTTTCTTAACTTTGTCAACAAAAGAACGAGCATAAAAAGGGCAAGCGGCAGATTTAAAGCGGAAAAAGCGTGAAGCTGTTAAACTACGAAACACAACATTGCCATGTAGACCAAACTTGAACAGATAAACAAAGAACAAAGCTGGAAAATAAAGCGAACGCCGACCAGAGCCAGCCCATTGGCGGTCGACCGAGATGGGACATGGAAGGAGAGGCACGGGTCTCAGGGTGCTTTATTTATACCAAGAGCGTGAATTGTGTTCTCCAGAACATCAAGTTATGAAGTGGCGAAAGTGAAAAATTGAAATGTATGTGCGGAATACAGTGCATTTTGAGTGATTTCAAAAAGTGAAATTTGGGTCCTTCGGCGGTATAAAAAACCGAAAAAAAACCAAAATTTACGCGGTAAAATATCGGTAAAATATTTTGGCCCTTTTTTGGCGCTGGTTTAAAAAACCGTTTTTTATACCGTTTTTTATACCGAAGAAAACCGTTTTTTATACCGACCCACCCCTAGTGTGCACCCCCCCCCAGAAAATTTTCTACAATAGTGCACCCCCCCATGGCCCACGCCTGGGGGGTGTCACTGTACCATGACTGACACCCCCCCCATAGTTGTTCCAGAGCCGAGGGCTTGGGGGGGCCGATATAGATAGCTGGAGCAAATTTTCTAGATAGATAGATAGCTGGAAAATTTTGGGGGGGGGCGCGGGGGGGGCATGTGACTTTGGGGGGGGCGGTCAAAATTTTGAAATTTGACAGATAGATAGCTAAAATGCTAAAAAGCTATAAAAACAGCAAAATAATGCTAAAAATACACTAAAAATCAAGTGTACACGCGTATTTTACCTAAAATTAGCGAAATTTTCAATAATTGCGAGCAAAAATGGTCAATTTTGGTCAAAAATTGACTCATTTTATGTCTTCGAAGACAAAAATTTTTAGATAGATAGCTGGCTGAGAAAATTTTTTAGATAGATAATAGCTGAGCCGAAAAAACCTGTTTGATAGAGATACACTCCATATGGAAAATATATGCAACATGTACCGAAGGCGAAAGCAAATTTTCAAGGGGGGGGGCGAAAATTTTTCAGTGGAGGGTGTCAGTCATGGTACAGTGACACCCCCCAGGCGTGGGCCATGGGGGTGAACTATTGTAGAAAAATTTCTGGGGGGGTGCACACCCCCCACCCCACCCATGAGATTTTTTCGCTTAAATTTTGAAGGAAAACGCTAAATTTTGCTGCAAAATCTTCTAAATTACAATGAAGAATGTCAAGTTATCATATATTTAGCTTATACCGTATTACCCCCATTAAACCCCCCCCCACCATTAATCCCCCCCCCACCAATAAACCCCCACCCTCCCGACCAGTTTCCGAATAATCCCCCCCCCCAAATAATCCCCCATGGGGGATTATTGGAGACCTGTTTGAAACACATACCCAGCGAATTCAGTGGCTGGTTGCAGTGAAAATGATGAAATTGTGCTACCAAAGGCCCCAAATGGGTGAGTTAATAGTAATTTCATTACAAAAGGCTGTTATAAAAGGAAATTTCTATGTAGAGTAGAAGTTTCTGCGACTTTCTTGCCTGCCATGCAATGTATTTTTGCCATTTTTCAACAAACCCCCACCCCTAGAATTTTTTGTAAAATAACCCCCCTCCCCACCAATAATCCCCCCCCCCCACCAATAACCCCCACCCCTAAAAGTCGCTGACGTATTAATCCCCCATGGGGGTTTATTGGGGGTAATACGGTATTATGGACTTTATTGACAAAAAATCATGATTTTTGAGCAAAAATTCATGATTTTTGGGTGGTCCAAGAAAATTTTTGGGGGTGTCACTGTTACTTGGGTTCATGTAGGGGGGGGTGGGTAGGGTGTGTAGCAAATTTTGAGGGGGGGGGGTGTGGATGGTCCAGTGTCAGGTTTTGGGGGGAAGGTGTCGCGTGACCCCCCCCCACCCCCCACGCGGAGGTCTCGGGTGCTCTGGGGGTGTACCCCCCTCGTCTTCGGTACTGCCCCCCCCCCTCGAAAATTTGGCCGACACCCCCCCACACCCCCCATGAAATTTTGTCTGGCGGACACCCCCCCCCATAATTTTCTGCACACCCTAATTTTTTTTCGAAAATCATGATTTTTTCTCTATAAAGTCCATAATACAAGCTGAATATATGATAACCTGACATTCTTCATTGTAATTTCAAAGATTTTGCAGCAAAATTTAGCGTTTTTCCTTCAAAATTTAAGCGAAAAAATATCATGGGTGGGGGGGGGGTGTGCACCCCCCCAAAAATTTTTCTACAATAGTGCACCCCCCATGGCCCACGCCTGGGGAGGGGGTGTCACTGTACCCTCCCACAGAAAATTTTGAAAAAATGCACCCCATGGGACCCCCATGGGGGGTGCCACGTTACCATAGTTTGGACCCCCCTCACTTTTTGGTCGCCACCCCCTCCCACGGTACCATACCCCCCCTTCGAAATTTTTTTTGGGCCCACGGTACTGCCCTCAGGCCCATAGTTGTTCTAGGGGGGGGGGCTGGGGGGCCGCCCCCCCTAAAAATTTTTGAATCTATCTCTATCAGACAGGTTTTTTCGGCTCAGCTATTACCTATCTACAAAAATTTCTCAGCCAGCTATCTATCTAAAAAAATTTGTCTTCGAAGACGTAAAATGAGTCAATTTTTGACCAAACTTGACTGTTTTTGCTTGTAATTCTTGAAAATTTTGCTAATTTTAGGTAAAATATGCATTTATACATAATTTTTAGCGTATTTTTAATTTTTAGCATTATTTTGCTGTTTTTATAGTATTTTAGCGTTTTAGCTATCTATCTATCAAATTTCAAAATTTTGACCGCCCCCCCCCCAAAGTCACATGCCCCCCCCGCGCCCCCCTCCAAAATTTTCCAGCTATCTATCTATCTGAAAAATTTGCTCCAGCTATCTATATCGCCCCCCCCCCAACCCCTCGGCTCTGGAACAACTATGCTCAGGCCCCCCTAGTACAACTATGGCGTTCGAAAGAATGTGGGGGGGGGTTGGGGGGGGGAGGGGGCGAAGACCGATATACAATAGACAGCTGTGGCCAGTTTTATAAAAGTGAGGAGTTGAGGAGTGAGTAGTTGAGGAGTTGAGGAGTGTTTTGAGGAGTAACATTACTCCTCAATTTTTGTTCGGTTTTATAAAAGAAAGAAAAGAAAGAAAGACTCCTCAACTCCTCACTCCTGAACTCCTCACTTATATAAAACTGGCCACTGGAGAAAATTTTCCAGATAGATAGCTGGAAAATTGGGGGGGGGGTGCGCGGTCAAAATTTTGAAATTAGATAGATAGCTAAAACGCTAAAAAGCTTAATAATGCTTAAAATACGCCAAAAAAGTAAGTATAAATGCGTATTTTACCTAAAATCAGCAAAACTTTCAAGAAGTTTGAACAAAAATGACCAATTTTGATCAAAAATTGGCTCATTTTCTGTCTTCGAAAACAAAATTTTTAGGTTGGCCTACATAAGTCACAAAATATATAGGGCGTTAATTAAAGTTAACTTCACGCTCTTTACTGGTTTCTTCTTCTTTGCCCGTTTTTCTTGGTATGATTGCGGCCTTTGGCCCGATCAGTTGCGCCCCGTTCGATTCCGACCCGAATATTTTTGGCCCGGACGATTCCCGCCCGAATACTTCTGGTCCGGACGATTCCCGCCCGAATATTTCTGGTCCGGACGATTCCGGCCCGGCGAATTTTCCCTAGAGTAATAAACTGCTGGGAGTTGGGAGGATTGCCTTTTTTCGCATTCTACAATCAACTAACGCAATCGCAGATTTTAAAATGATTGCAAAAAAGAAAATAAACTTTAGCCAAATCTAATCCCAAAACTAAGCAAAGTTGTTGTAGGTCTCCTAAGCCAAGCCTTTTACATAAAGGTTCTTCGGAAACGTGAGTTTTTGAAAAAAAAACTGTTTTGCCGTGATTTGTTTGATTTTGGATTCATCGAAGACCACGAAAACGGTACAGGTGATTTACTATTGCTCGTGAAACATTCGCCAGGCCGGAATTGTCCGAGCCCGAATTCTCCGGGCCGCAATCGAATGGGCCGCAATGAGCGGGTTGCAACTCTTCAGGTCGCAATTAGAGAGCCGCAATTGAACATACGTCAGCGTGAATTGGTGCAAGTGGGCTGAGTTTTGTCTTATTGGATTTCGGATTTCACATTCTCTCATTCCCATTCCGTGACTTCTGAAGCTTCACAAAATTTTTAGACAGATAGCTGGCTGAGAAAATTTTTTTGATAAATAATACATGTAGCTGAGCCAAAAAAACTTCTCTGATAGAGATAGATTCGAAATTTTTTTTGGGGGTGAGCGGTTTTCTCCGAGGCCCCCTCCCTAGAACAACTATGCTCCCCAAAATCACATATTTTGTGTATGAAACAATATATGAACGGCTCTGGAACAAGCATGTCTGTTTGGTTGCTGTTTCGTGTCGTGTCATGACGTCGTCATCATAATTGACCGAATTTTTAGTTATTAATAGTCATAAAACACTTTCCACATAACGTGACTTGATAATTTGTTTGCCTAGAATTTCGTGTGGACTTTGTTTTTGGCAGAAATTTTTTGACAATTTTTATTTTCAGGTCATAATTCGACGGGCAAAGTTTAGATACTTGATGCAAGGTCGGTTTCCGTTTTGCAATGAAGTGCCTATACACACCTCTCGGCAAGGCTCGATTCTCCGAACGCACCGACAAGAGTCTAACGCAGTCTAACGCGCTACCACCAGGCCACGAGGGGACCGGTGGCAACAACGCGTTCAGCCGTTTTTTAGCCGCGCATTATTTTCTTCCAGTGTTACCTGGATGAAACGTAATAATGTCAACAATATTGCGCAATAAATTTGGCAATAATAATCAATAATAATGGCATCATTTGCAATGATGAAATCGCCGTATATCACAAGCGGAACATTGTCGGCGACGTCTCGTGCACCGAGAACTGCACAACGACCTCGCTGAGCGTGCGCACCGTGTTGCGGTTCGGCAGCGCGTCGCGTAGCTCGATCTCGATGCTCGAGTGCTTGCCGCTCGCAGCTCGCACGACAGGGCTGCTCCATTGGCCGCGACTGGTGATGCCTGGCCGGGGCGGGTGGAAAGTACAGAAACAATCATACAAAATATTAGATCAGTATAGGCGAATAAATAAGGCAGTCCTTGCATTCTCCATCAAGGAGTTGCCATTTTTAAGAATGCCAAGATAATTCCCAATCATGTGTGGAAAGGAGAAAGAATGAACAGAATATGCAGGACGAATCAATTATAGTTAAAAAAGCACGTCAAATTTAAAATACGTACAATTGCATTTCTGAACGTCTTTTTTAATTAAAATTTCGAGCGCTCCTTGCACCCTAAAAAAAGCAGCCATTTTTACTCGGCCATTCCGCCAGTGCCAACGTTTTTGTCAGTGGTGCTGGGCGAGGTGTCCGCATTCACTCAGCATACACACACACAGTTCAGTGATATTCGTTACCAATGACAGGCGCCAATTCGCCGGCGCTCAACGCGTCCGCCGCCAACGAGCACAGTATCAGGGCCAGTTTTATAAACGTCCGGCAGTCCAATAGCATGTACCGTATTACCCCCAATAAACCCCCATGGGGGATTAATACGTCAGCGACTTTTAGGGGTGGGGGTTTATTGGTGGGGGGGGGGGGGTTTTTTGGTGGGGGGGGGTTTATTTTACAAAAATTCTAGGGGTGGGGGTTTGTTGAAAAATGGCAAAAATACCTTGCATGGCAGGCAAGAAAGTCGCAGAAACTTCTACTCTACATAGAAATTTCCTTTTATAACAGCCTTTTGTGATGAAATTACTATTAACTCACCTATTTGGGGCCTTTGGTAGCACAATTTCATCATTTTCACTGCAACCAGCCACTGAATTCGCTGGGTATGTGTTTCAAACAGGTCTCCAATAATCCCCCATGGGGGATTATTTGTGGGGGGGGGATTATTCGGAAACTGGTCGGGGGGGTGGGGGTTTATTGGTGGGGGGGGCTTAATGGGGGTAATACGGTAGTATACTATACCACTGAGCCCCTTTTTGTTCACGTTTAGAGTTCACAATGAGAGTACCGTATTACCCCCATTAATCCCTCCCATCATTAATCCCCCCCCCCACCCATAAACCCCCACCCCCCGACCAGTTTCCGAATAATCCCCCCCCCACACAAATAATCCCCCATGGGGGTTAATTGGAAACCTGTTTGAAACACATACCCAGCGAATTCAGTGGCTGGTTGCAGTGAAAATGATGAAATTGTGCTACCAAAGTCCCCAAATGGATGAGTTAATGGTAATTTCATTACAAAAGGCTGTTACAGTAGGAAATATCTGTGAAAAGTAGAAGTTTCTGCGACTTTCTTGCCTGCCATGCAAGAAATTTTTGCCATTTTTCAACAAACCCCCACCCCTAGAATTTTTTGTAAATAAACCCCCCCACCAATAATCCCCCCCCACCAATAAACCCCCACCCCTAATAGTCGCTGACGTATTAATCCTCCATGGGGGTTTATTGGGGGTAATACGGTAAATTCACGAAACATCGCAGTTCCGTTTTTTTGTTCACACGCAAGCTGTGTTCCTCAACGTGACGTGAGGAAACTTGGAAACGAATTTTATTTCATGAATTGACAAGCGCTCATAGTGGTGTGTCGCAGTATTGGACCGCCATAAGTTTTTATAAAACTCGCCGTGCCAGGTAGCAGTGCTCCATCGCCTCAGCATTCAGCACGACGCACTCCAGTTTCAGCGAATGCCGTTTGTCGTTCGGCACCGTGAACGACGTCGGTAGACGGCACACGAAATGGTGCGCCTGCGCCGGTTGCTCGGCGTCCTGCGTACAACAGCACGTTGATTGAAAACTGACACTGGTGTTTTTTCGCAAACAAAGGCTGAATACGGCGCAACTCCGATCCTATCTTTTTCTTTCGCGAGCTTTCTGTTGTCAAAAAGTCCTAGTCGTTTCTAGCCGTTGTACGGGATGCAGATAAGTATCTGAGAAATTCTTTCTGAAAAGGAAGTGTTCTCTTGATCGATAGCAAGAGACATTCTTCTCATAATCTGCTAAATTGTACGCCGCTCGCTTGGCGGCAAACGCAACTATTATAACAGTATTTTAATGTAATAATAAAACGTAGAACTGAATAATAAATAAACGAAACCACCTGGTTGGTCACTGTGAACAACATCGATGTTGTTTTTTTTCGCCTTGTTCGATCCCGATGAAGAGATACCGTATTGTGTCGTGTGTGATGTTGTAACTTGTTTTTTTTTGTTTTTTTAACTTCAGTGACAACCGGACACACGTGCTTTGACAAACAATCACAAAAAGTAATGTGCTTCTCGACCGACAGCTTTATATTTTCAAACCGATGCTCGCCAAAATTTTTTTTGTTTTTTTTTCTTTTTTTATTGTGCCTTAGACAAATTGGCTACTTTTTGCAAAAGTAATCCAAATAACGGTGGTAACGGTGAACGAGTTTGTTCGAAACAAACACGTTCTGCTGTGGTAGCATTCCATGTCAAAACGAAAAACCAACAGCAAGCAAAAGACACGACATTTTAATGGTTTATCTGCCAGTGTGCTTGCGTCTCTCTGTGTGTAACGTGATCCCACTCAAACTTACGAAAAAACCGATGGACAAAAAATGTGAGATAAAACTCCGACTATACTGTTTGAAAACAAGAAAATGCTCAGAACAAACACAGCGTTCGCTGTTTTGACGAAAATAGAGTGGCAGAATAAAGAAAGTCTCTGGAGATTTCATGACAGACGGTTTTATGCGGATTGTTTTTTTGGCGTTTCAAAACAGCGCAACAACAAAAAAGTTATCTTTTGTTTGGCCATATTATTTTGAACCACCACAAAATTTAAAAAAAAGGTTTCTGATTAAGCAGCTCAGTTCACTTGGACCCGAATATCAGATCAGAACAATGCATGTTTTTTTGCTAAAAACCTGCTTGTGCGTTGTTGCTACATTGAAAACTGATTAAATAATTTTGACTTGGTTGCCTGCCTGTTTTGTCTGTTTCGTGTTTCCACGCCATATTTCATCAATCTCCGATGCTGCGCTGAAGCTTGCATGTCCGCACTCATGATTTGTGTTACTATTTTGGTTACACATTATTCTGGTAAGCTGTCAGACAGACACAACATGTCGTTTGTAGAAGCTTGGTTTGCAACAAGCAGTTTGGTTTCAGGTTCTGCAAAAATGAAGCAGATTATGGAAACTAGAAATTGAATTTTACTGTATTCGCGTCTTTTTGCTCCGATCGCTAAAAACACCCAAATCACACAAGCAAATCGGATTCTTTTTATAAACCGTTTTTTTTTAATCCATCCGTTCAATGAATTTCGCAGGTCTGAGGGTCTGAACAATAACCGCTTGAGTCTTGACTCACTAAACAAAAACGCTTTTTACCGGTACTGCTCTAATCATACTGTTTTTGAAGTTTCTGTATTGCACGAAAAAATGTCGGAAGATCACGGAAAAAGAACAACACGTGTATGACCTATTTTTTAAACGTGTCCCACTGAAATGACGTCATGTGCCGCCAAACATGCGCTTGCCGTTCACAGCAAACCAGACTTTCCGTTTAGTCGATTTCTTCCCGTAAACAAATGGTGAATGTCGAATCAGTCACGCCAAACTAACATTTTAGTGCCTGTACATTGACAAACGGGCGTTTTTAAAGCAGATGACGTCATTTTAATCCGGACACGTTTGAATAAATCCGCAATACATCAAGACTTTCAGAACTTCAACAGTCCCTGAATGAAAACACAGCCAATGGCAGCGCCACTGCTGCCGTCTTTTGTGACGATACGCAGCTGATAGACTTGCTGAAACAGAATGACCACAGTGTTCGAGCAAAACGTGCATTTGGAGCAAAGACACCGTTGCCGGCGCAAAGAAACACGCAGATGAGAAATAAAACGAGCGTTTCAAAAGCGAAAACAAGCAACAACCAAAAAACGAACATTATTGCCGAGCGAATGCAAGATCGCTTGGTAGGGCGTCAGGTCGATGGTCTGGTCGAAACCAACGCTGCCCGGCTCCAATGGACAATTGTGAGCGATTGCACAGCCGTCGAGATTGTGTCTGACGACAAAGTTGAGAAAAAAGGTTTTAGACGACTAGGAGTGCTCTTTGTTTCAACACGCACACAAATTGAGAGAGATAGCTCCGCAACAACGGAAAAGAAAGAATTTTTAGTATCATTCAGAAAACGATAACGTTTCAGCCATGAAAAAAACTTGTTGATGTGTTGCCACGTTCCAAAAAAAGCATATACGCAAAATCAGTTCGAAATGAATTTTGGCATGAAAAGGCACGGAACCGATTTTGGTAGAAAACAATTATTGGAATGGATTTTGAAACGAATTTTTGAATTGACTTCAACATGGAACAAATTTTGGAATGGACTGGCACGCTTTTCGAGCGTCTGTGCGTGCGCCACTTACAGTAGGCCGAGCGTCGGCACGACCTGCCACTTGCAGGCGCCCAGCAACGAGCCGTAATGCCAGAGGTCCACGTCCACTCTCACTGTTTTCACTTCGCCGCCGGCGTTTTGCGAGCTCTCGTGCACCACGATCGGCTTCGACGGATTGAACGGGTACGCCGGATTACCCTGGTCGTCCACGATCGTCAAATGCGTCAGTTGCAGGCTGTACGCTAAAGAAAAACGGGCCCTTTTTGCGTTGTTGACACGATTTTTTTTCAAAAAAAACATGTTTGGATAAAACGGTTGGACACTCTTGCAAAATACCGTATTACCTCTAATAAACCCCCATGGGGGTTTATTTCTTCAGCGACTTCTGGGGTGGGGGTTTATTTTTTTGGGGGGGGGGGTTATTTTTTGGGGGGGGGGTATTTGGAAACCATTTTTAGGGGTGGGCAAAATGGCAAAAATACCTTCCATGGCAGGAAGGAAGTCGCAGAAACTTCTACTTTTTACAGAGATTTCCTTTTGTAACAGCCTTTTGTAATGAAATTACCATTAACTCATCCCTTTGGGGCCTTTGGTAGCACAATTTCACCAATGTCACTGCATTCAGCCACTGAATTCGCCGGGTATGTGTTTCAAACAGGTTTAGAATAAACCCCTATGGGGGTTTATTTTTTTGGGGGGGGGGGGATTATTTGGAAACTTGTCGAGGGGGTGGGGGTTTATTTTTTTGGGGGGGGTTTAATTTTTGGGGGGGGGTTAATAGAGGTAATACGGTAGTCACCTCGGAAATATGTACAGTGGTGGCCAAAAGTGTTGGAACGCTGGAATGCTGTTGGAATGCCAAAAAGCCAACAAATATGATCTTTTGTTTTGGTCCCGTGCTCAATGCGTGCATACAGTCTATCACGCTAATATATGCAACTCGCTGATTGGTCGGTCCTCACGCTCCGCACCCTGGGAACGGGATTCAGAAAAAATTATGTTTTTCATTGTTCAACGGTTTGTTTTCATTTATTTCATGCCGAAAAAACATTCTAAATAAAAAACTACCAAATTCCAAAAATTTGCATTGGTCACAATGTCAAAAAATGTCTTTTTTTGGTTGATTGACTGCGACGACGTCGTCTATGGTTTTTGGTTTAGTTTTTGCCTTTAGGCATGAAAAGAGCGTGCCGCCGCTGGCCGCTACTGTGTGTCCGAAGCACAGAGAAGAAGAACGCAGCAGGTGACAGTATTTATTGACAATGTGAACAATCTTTGAACAACAATGAATGGACATGGCGCACCCAATGAATCAATTGTTAAAAGCGGGATGAAAACCGTCGAAATCGTTGGAAGCAAGTTTTGTTATTTTGTTTGTTTGTTTTAAATTTGTTTTGAACACGCAGCAGCGGCCAGCGGTACGTTTGAAAGCAAAAATTCTCGACGACGTCGTCGCCGTCAATCAACCAAAAAAACTTCAGTTTACTAATTTTTTACCAATTCAAACGTTTGGAATTTTGTAGTTTTTGATTTAGAATTTTTTCGGCATGAAAAAAAATGAAAACAAACCGCTGAACAACCAAAAACATGATATTTTCTGAATCCCGTTCCCAGGGGTGCGGAGCGTGAGGAGCCGACCAATCAGCGAGTTGCATATATTAGCGTGATAGACTGTAGATATAATTTAGTGTAAGCTGGATATAAGTAAAAAGTTTCGTGCATGACGCGGGAACACAAAATCGACAATGTGATCCGAGTCCCTTAAATACATAGATTTTGAATTGCCACGTAAAGATTGAAACTAGTTTCTTTTCTAGGTCTGCACACACATTGAGTGGAAGAATCTGAAAAAAATTGCGAATACCAAACGTGCACGGCACACAGACAAGCAAACAGAAACTGACCAGCACCGCCGCAGTTCCACCAGTGCGGTGCGGTGTCGGTGCCGTTTGGATGCGGGCAATCGGCGAGCGTGCGACCGACCAAGGCGCCCGTTACAAGTAGCAATACGGTCCACATAATTTGGTATTCTTTTTCAATATGACCGTGATGACAAAAACACCCAGCCAAGAAAAATAATCAGACTGAACGCATACAATGTTACAAATTGAATTATGACGAATAATTTATATGTGGTCCATCAGACGTCTTATCAAGGTACATATTTTGTTTTCGTCTGCGAGCGAGGTGGAATCTGGAAACTGATCGAATGGAAACGAAACAGCTGTTTCGTCTCCCAATGACGCTTTTGTTACTCGAGTACTACAATTTGCGTTTACTGATGGCTGTCAATCACTGATAGATAAAATACTGAGTGTGTTTAAGGTCAAACATGCTAAATAGTATATTTTGCCATTAGTTTCAGATTTTTTGCTGACTTTTCAAATAGCATTTGTTGTGTTCAAATTCAACCCAAAACTGCACAAATCAACATTGTTGTTGGTTAGCTACAGTCCAGCTACAGCTCCATAACAAATTCAACTACCGTATTACCCCCATTAAACCCCCCCCCCCACCATTAATCCCCCCCCCCACCAATAAACCCCCACCCCCCGACCAGTTTCTGAATAATCCCCCCCCCAAATAATCCCCCATGGGGGATTATTGGAGACCTGTTTGAAACACATACCCAGCGAATTCAGTGGCTGGTTGCAGTGAAAATGATGAAATTGTGCTACCGAAGGCCCCAAATAGGTGAGTTAATAGTAATTTCATCACAAAAGGCTGTTATAAAAGGAAATTTCTATGTAGAGTAGAAGTTTCTGCGACTTTCTTGCCTGCCATGCAAGGTATTTTTGCCATTTTTCAACAAACCCCCACCCCTAGAATTTTTTTGTAAATAACCCCCCCACCAATAATCCCCCCCCACCAATAAACCCCCACCCCTAAAAGTCGCTGACGTATTAATCCCCCATGGGGGTTTATTGGGGGTAATACGGTACTTTAGCTGATTGGTTGATGCATGCATTCAGTGCATGAATTGCCGTGGAAAAACGGAGTTTGGTTTGCATGGAAGCCATGCATCACGTGAAGACCAACACCAACCGCGACATCTATAAACCCATGGCACATGACGTATTTTATACCGGGTGTGCGCATGCTCGCACAAGATTGGACTTGGGAAATATTCCGCTTCATGTTTTTGCATATGTTTTGATTTCCGTTGCTTTATATTTCGAATTTCGAAAACAGTTATTGCCACCCAGTTACCTAACTTGCTTATATTTGATGGTTGGGAGTGAATAATTGGGTGTCTTATAGAATCAAGAGAAGGAACAGACGATTGTCACTAAATTGTCTTTGTCTTCTCAGTTGCAAACACCATTTCCTTTTGGATCAACACCAAAGCAGTCACTGTCAGTGTTGGGCAAAGGCCAACAACCGACTTCTGTAGGTGACCTAACCTGGCTTCGCAAGCCTTTTATCAAAGAAAAATCGTCAACAAAATCTGTCACAAGGGTACAATATTAGCAGTTATACCAGTGACAAAGATGCGACCCCTTTCCAGTGGCAAAGTTGACCAAGAACTCTACAGAACTGCTGCCAGCTTTCAGGAACGCGCGTGTAAATATGCATTACACAAATGTATATGTTTTAGACATACACATGTCAGCTGTCAACACATGTGAGCATGTGTTGACAGCCGACATGTCTTTAAAACATATACATTGTGTAATGCATATTTACACGCGCGTTGAAGCTAGCGGCAACTTGCCACTGGAAAATTTATAACTTTAAATGTGTGACCTTTTGTTGACGGTAAGGCTTGCGAGAAACTTGGAAGTCTGAATTTGTTGACGCACACTAGCCTGCTTTGAGTGTTGATCTAAAAGAAATCGATATTTTTGAGAAGACAAGACGAACGACGACTGTCGTCTGTTCCACTTCTTGATTCTGCAAGACGCAATTATTCTTTCCCCGCCATCAAATATAAGCGAGTTGACGGGGTGGCATATGTTTTCGAAATTCGAAATATAAAGTAGCGGAAATCAAAACATATGCAAAAACATGAAGCCGGAATATTTCCCAAGTCCAATCTTGTGCGGTATACACACACCCGTGGTATAAAATACGTCGTATTGTATGGGTTTAGATGTCGCGATTTGTGTGCTCACGTGACCATGGCTGCTCCACGACGCTCATTGCACTGAATGCATCATCAACCAATCAGCAAAATATTACCCAATAAACCCCATGAGGGGGTCTCCGACATTTTTTAGGGGTGAAATTTATTGGTGAGAAGAGAATTATTTTAAAGAATAGGGGTGGGGGTTTCTGAAAAGTGGCAAAAATGCCTTGCATGGCGAAATTGCCGTACTTCTACTCTACGCAGAAATTTCTTGCAGCAACTTTTGTGATCAGTACTATTGGCTCTTTCTTGAAGCCTTCGTCTTCATTCATCATTTTTACTACGGCAACCTGAATTGCTAGATGTTTCCAACGGGTCTCCCAATAATCCCATGGGGAATTGAAATGAAGAATAATTTCAACGGTGAGATATATTGAGAGAGAATTTGGGGGTAACCGGTGATTAGATTTCAATGGGCTGCTTAATGGACGCTAACCAACAACAATGTTGAACAGTAAATTTGGGTTGAATTTGAAACACAACAAAATGCTGATCGGCAAATCTGAAACTAATGGGCAGTACTGGCAATGTTTGACAAGAAGCACGCCGAGTATCTATCGGTGTTGACAGCCATCAATAAACACAAATTGCCGAGTACTCAGCGTCATTGGGAGACAGGCCAGCTGTTCGTTTCCGTAGATCAGTTTCAACCCTTGCCGAACGAAACACCCTGATAAGGCGTCTGATGGACCACATATAAATTATTCGTCATGAACATGGCGTGCGTTCAATCTGTTGACATTTTTCTTGGCAGATATTCTCGCAGTCATGATGAAAAAGAATACCAAATTATGTGGACCGTATTGCCGTAACAGGCGCCTGCAATTCGATGCACACTTCCGCCGATTTGCCGCGTCCAAACGGCACCGACACCGCACACTGGTGGGCTTTTCACGGCGAGTTGTCAATTTCTAGACTGTCTGTGCCGTGCACGTTTATTTTTTTCAGATTCTTTACACTCAATGTGTGTGCGAATTTCTAGAAAAGAAACTAGTTTCAATCTTTTACGTGGCGGACAAAAAAAATCTATGTATTTAGGGACTCAGTCATTCATTCATTTTGTGTTCCCGCGTCATGCACCGAAAGCTTTACCATATCAAACTTGCACCCCAAATTATATCTACAGTCTATCACGCTAATACGCATGCAACTCGCTGATTGGTCGGCTCCTCCCGCATCACACCCCATAGGAACAGGATTCAGAAAATATCACCCTTGTTTTGAACATATCCATTGGTTTGTTTTCATTTCTTCCTCATGCCGAAAAAATTCTAAATCAAAAAACTACAAAATTCCAAAACGTTTGAATTGGTAAAAAATTAGTAAAACTGAAGTTTTTTGGTTGATTGACAAGGCGACGACGTCAGGTCGAGAATTTTTTTTGTAAAACGGATACCGCTGGCCGCTGCTGCATGTATTCAAAACAAATTTAAAACAAACAAAGGAGATAACAAAACTTGCTTCCAGCACGATTATGAACTGGTTTTTTTCATGCTTTTTTTAACAATTGATTCATTTGGTGCATAATGTCCATTCATTGTTGTTCGAATTGATACGTATGTCATCTGTCACCTGCTGCGTTCTTCTTCTCTGTGCTTCGGACACACAGTAGCGGCCAGCGGCGCAGCTCTTTTCGTACTAAAAGGCAAAAACTAAACCAAAAACCATAGACGACGTCGTCGCAGTCAATCAACTAAAAAAAGACGTTGCGGCATTTAGCTGACCAATGCAAATTTTTGGAATTTAGTAGTTTTTGTATTGAATGTTTTTTTCGGCATGATAAATGAAAACAAACCGTTGAACAATGAAAAACATAATTTTCTGAATCCCGTTCCCAGG
>JASANC010000983.1:0-60651 GCA_030248135.1 Theristus sp. LFF4_11 | reverse complement strand
CGGTTACAGCAGCTGGCAGAGAGATTGTATTAAACTTGTGGGCTGTTGTTGAATTGAAATGCGTGGTAAAAAGTACAAATATTTGGGTTTTCAGTGTGCCTAGAGCCCTAGAATAAGGTTTAGGTTTTGTTTCAGCTCCGAAATCGATATTACGGTTGATTTGCTGATGGAAATTGATAAGCTGATACAACTGATTGAGTCACCGATATTCGCATGTAAGCGTTTGTTTTTTTTTGTGTTCGTCAGTTCGAAATAATTGTTGAAAACATCACAGTCAGCTCAGCTTATTGTTCATTGATCGTTAAGCAAGCACAAAGCCACTACATCCCGGAACGGTTTCCACTATTGATTCTACAGAAGTTAGCATACTGACAGTCGCAAAGTCGCATGTATTGTATTGCAAATTGGCAAGACAGTATTAGAAGGAAATCATTGTTAGATTGGTCCACAGCACAGCACAAACTACAGCATTTGGCAACAAGGCGTTTAGTTCGACAAAACAAGCAAACTGAATCGAACCTGAACCGGATTATTGTTGGCGTTCACTTTGCAGTTCTTCGACTCCATCTACTTGATCCCAACCACCAGGCACACTTGTCCGCCGTGCTTTATGGTCTGCTGATGTTGCTACCACAAACCGAGGCATTCCACACGTTGCACCGACGGTTGCAGTGTTTACCAGTACAGTCGCACGTCATGGCGGACCCGTGCGTGTTTTTTCATTTTGGTGGTTAAGAACCAGTCACTTTTGCCAAAACTGGTTGCCCGCAGACTACGGGGTACGGTGTCTATAGTCTACTGTTTTCGGTCTCGACACGATCTTGCTCCAATCATGGGTTTTCATGAACGATTAGTGTGAGTGAATGGAAAGTTGTAGTGGGTGAATAACAACAATGGCAATTGGCAATGATCTTTCTTTGACGGTCAGGGACATTGTGATCGTGTCAAGAAGACCGAATCTCAATCGTTGGTACCCGTCCAGAGTTTTTGCGGTTTCACGGTAGACTCTCATTTTCGGACTGTTATGTTTTTAATGTAATAAATGTGTTTGCACGCACCTTTTTGCTGGGTTGCAATTCGAATCTTGCCTGATTGCCCGTACACATTAGCACGGTGCTATCTTCTCCGGTGCAGCCAATCAGCGTGCTGAATTCGAATTGCGTGAATTGTTTGGCGTATCATCGTTGTTATTTTTTTTTCGTTTCTACAGCCAACGCCGTCCGAAATCACCCGCTAAACGTGAGAAAAAATCGCCGAAAGACGCCGAAACATTGGCGGAGCTGAATTTCGACGCGCTTCTACAGCATTTTATTGGCATGCAACAGGCGCACATCCAGTACCGACGATTGAAGCACCGCGAACTTCTCTCGAAGGCGGCCTGACTGTTTTTCTGTTGTTGTTCAATGCTCTTCGACTGCGAGATTCGCTAATCTTTTTGTGGGCTTAATCTCACGTTCTTTGTTGTTGTTGTTGATTGGCGCGCTGGCACCACGGAAAAATTGCTTAGCGTTTGAACGGTTTTTTTGTTGACAACCGTCACAGCGGAAAAGCTTGTACGTGCATTTTTTTGAGTTGTTTGTCATTAATGTCATTCCACGTTTTTCCAGAAATGATTGTGCTTCAACTGAAGACTGTTATCTTTTGAATGAGATGGCCCCATGTCTGTTTTTTTTCACTTTTTTGCGGTTGTGCCTTTATTCCCAACACATTTAATTTCAACGGTGCCATGATTAGAGGTAAATATTCTTGTACTGATACAGTGATTTGCACTTCTTGCGTCTGCTCTTGTCATTTTTTGTCATCTTTTTCTGTTGCACACCACATTCATTTGTTATTTCATAGCGAACGCTGATTGGCTGCATATTGTAGCCAACAAATAAGCTGGATTTATAGTGTAACGAGTGCGGCACAATTGTACAGGTACTTTTTCGCTGTTGTGTTACAGTGTAGCCGATTAAACATGGCAGCTTTTTTCAGGGTGCAAGGAGCGCGCGAATTTTGAATGAAAGAAAAAGAAGTTCAGAAACCAAATTGTATGCCAAATTTGACGCGTTTTTTTAAACTAATGGATTATCCGTATTATTCTGTTCATTCTTTCTCCCTTGCACACATGATTGGAAATTATGTTGGCATTTTTGAAAAAGACAACTCCTAGTCAGCGACTAATCCCGCCTTGATGGACTGCCTCATTTATTCGGCCATGCTGTATATCTGTTCAGTTGAGATTATTGTGCAAAAAAAATAAAAAATACTGAATAAAAATGTCATATGTTATCGGTTCAAGTTGGAAAAATTCATGTGAAAAAGACTGGCGGTTTTTAAATTCAATCCGCTATGCGCCAGAATGCATGCGTATGCTACTACTGTAAGCTGGTCCTACTATGCCGCTACGGTGAAAATGACGCAACGAAAAGCGTTCAGCTTTAGTATGTTGGCTGGTTAGCTGGTTTGGGTTCACTTCACTGTGTGTGTTCTTGTGCTTTGGCAGCTTACTGGTTTATAGCGGTTCACGGGACTCAACAACTAGCCTTCAGCTTGTATGCGGTATATTTGTGCATGGTTTCACTCTTGGCACAATTTTTGTTGTTTTTAGGCTGAACTTGTGCTTTGCATGTGATGCTCTTAGTCCTAGAGAATACAAAACGTTTGAAGAAAGGTATATTTTTTTCGATTTTTTGCAGCTGTCTAGTCTGTGTGGTTGATGTTGAAATTGTTTCAAAACGAACATTTTTTGTTTCCAGTATTGACTGGTAGTCTCTCTAGCTAGTTGAAAGCGCCTTCAATGTACGTGGGCGTTTTTTAACATGTGTCTAGTTTTCTGAAATTTAATAAAAAAAAATTTCGCTTTGTAACATTTGCTATTTTATGGCAACTTTTTTGTTAATTTCAGTGCGTTTTCTCTGCAGAAGCAAATGGGTACCTCTATGATCTATCCTCTCTTTGTAGACTCGGAAATTACAGGTATCAATAACTTTAGTTTTTTGCTTAAAACTTTTTCGTTTCTTACCTGTTTTGCATTTGCTATAACAAGTGTGGGAAATAAAAGTGTTGGAAATTTTTTGTTTGCATGGTGTGTCTGTTTGAACTGACTCGGCATTTTTCATTTATAGTCAAACTCTAAATTCTAGGCAATCAGCTGATTGGCTAGTGCACACGTGATGAATGCTTTCTGTGCGGTCACTGCTGCGCGCGCAGGCGGAGTCTGCATCGCGCGATCACCAACCAATCTGCTGATTGCCTATAATTTTGAGTTCGACTGTATCTACGTGTCTGATCCCGTTTCCAGTTATGTGCCCCTTTGCCTAAATTGCGGTCATTTATCATAAAATGGAATGGAGCTTTCAGTGGCAACGTGGCCTTTGTATCAACAGTCACGCGAAGGCAAAAGCTGCAGATTATGAAAAATTTCGGGGCTTATTGCGTCAGTATGTTCTGGTTTTTGTTATGTTGTATAACTAAAACTGCCTGTTAGTCATCGATTTTCTGTCTACCTGGAAATGTCAATTTCAAAAAAGAAGATATTTTCATTTTTGTTTCTCAGCAAAATTGGTTCTTTTTTGTTCAAAAAAGCGGTTTTTTATCAGTTGATCTGTTTTGAACCGTTGATTGAACTAATAATGCATGGTTTGGGCATTTTGTTTAAGAGATTTTGCGTCTGATTTGCAGTTTCCTCTAGTGATTTAGATTTTTGGCACAAATTCAATTGGAAAAACAAGTTTAGAGCCGTAGTATTGGAGAGAATTGTTTTGTCTCGTATCAAAGTTTTGAGTCTCCAGAAAAAAGGCTAAAAAACGTCGAAAAAAGCGGTTTTGCCGCTTAGCCAGAAGTGGGCGTGAATGCTTGTTTTTTCTGCAACTCGGGTAATTATTATTTTTTAATTGACACATATTCACCGGTTCATGCCGGTAATGTTGAATTCGATTTGTAGTTTTAAAAGTGCATTTTTTCTGAACGTTTCGTTTGCTTTCCGTTTTGTTCCAGTCCAGGCTAGTCCGTAATTACAGAAGTATTGATCTTGGTATTATTTTGTACAGCTACACAATCTTCGTTGGAGAGAACGCTGAAGAAACACATCAACAATTTCGATTTGATACAAAAACGAAAAAAACATTTGAAATATCCCGACAAGTACTGGTATCATTGACAAAAGACGAAACCGAAAACCGTTGATAATTTCATAAAACGTGCACAGTCTCCGTCGAAGAATGTCGCTGGCTGGATTCAAAAAGCAGCTCAACAAGGCCAATCAAGTAAAACGAGTTTTTTCAACATTTCGATTGAGTTGTTTCTTTACGAGCATCAATGTCGTCGTACTTGACAAATTTAGTTGATTTTTAAAAAACCTCATTTTTTCAGTTCCTCAGCGAGCAAATCGGAGGCGCCGAGCCGACAAAGCTCGACAATGAATATCATGATCTGGAAAAGGTTGGATCTTTTTTGCTATTTTAAAGTTTCCAGCTTCCCCCAACCGACTCGAGAAACTCGAAATTTGAAGATAACAATCACATTTAAAGTTGTGGGTGTGCATTGTCATCAAAGTGTAAAACATTTGTGTGAATTTGAAAATATGTGCATCTGAAAAAATGTACGTACTGTACTAGCGTTTGAATCTGGCATGTGGATTGGCTGTTTTTCTGTTGGTTTGAACCAGTCGGTGTGCTGTCAAGCTTTCGGTTGCCAATTGTAAAAAAACATTTTTTTACGACCGATTTGAAAAAAAGTACGGTTTTTTGCCAATACCGGTCAAACTTTGAGACCTGTGCAATTTGTGCATCTCTGGCATTCTGATTGATTGGCTGTTCCGTCGAGCTGATTTGACCGATCAGTTAGCCTGAGTGAAAAGTAACCAATCAGCTGATTGCCTATGTTTGACTGCAGTTCAGCAGTTGCATCGATCTGCTTGCTTCGCTATATTTGTCGGCTTATTAGAACTTTTTCACTTTCGTGAATGACTGTCTTTCAAAACAAATGTAATTGTTTCAATGTTATTCGCTTTGTGAATGCGAGAAAGCTCCCATTATGCCACTGCCACCCATAACGAGAACCCGGTTCAGTGATGTTTTTCAAAATAAGTTGCACACCCATCCATCGCTCATTGTTTTGTGTGTGTTGTTGCCACGTCACTGATGTTTCCTGATTCATCAAAACATGCCGTTTTTGGTTACAAAGGTTGCATTAATGCTAGAAGCTTAGAGGAAGCGCCTGAGTGGACGGACACTTTCATTCCGTTAACATTTGGAATACGGGAACATATTGTGTTGGGTCTCGAAACGATGTTTGTCTTTAAGCATCGCCAAAATTCTCAGAAAGAACACAAAGGAAAAAGCGTTTTTATTTAGTTCATGAACACATAATCAAATTCAGTCATGTTTGCACGAACGAGAAAAAAACTCATGAAAATAAAACGTTGAAGTTCCTTATTGACATTTGTTTGCGTGGGTGTTTCAAATAAACCGCACCCACAAAATCCGGTTCACGGCCGAGAATACCAAAAGCAAGTTAATGGAATCAGAGCGTTTCCGTGTTGTTGTTGTTGCTGCTGCTGTTGTTTTGACCATCCCATTTATATTTTCTACATTTCTGTCACGTTTTGTCCATTCGTGTTTGCTGCACGAAGACGAAACGGAAAAACAAGCAATACCCATTCCTGGTGCTTTTTGATGTTGCGGGTTGCGGTATTGAATTGCTGCATTTGATGATGACGATAGCTAATTTTAACCAGTGTAAAGAACGGCTGGAAAAAGGGGCGTATTTATAAATCTAAAGGTCACATGACATAAGTCAAATGCCATATTTGTGGCCCACGGAATACGGTATCTGCGATATTCGGTCTTGACACGATATATCTCGTTGAAGTTTTTGCCGGATCAACCACGTTTTCCCGGTTTGTTCATGACTTTCCATTAGTTTCCAAAAGATTCCTTTTGGCGATGACCAACGTGAAACTAGACCGTGTCAAAGGAATCATCAACAAATTATTTGAAAAAAAACCTGCAGACAGTTTTTTGGTGCTCAAAATTGCATCCAAACATGCTCAAAGACGCTATAAATGTTACGACAACACCCAACTGACACCCCGAAATGAAGGCAACCCTAGTAATGCCTCAGGAACCCAACGTTCTCAGGCTTGCGTGGGCGTTGTCCAAACAGTGTTTTCGGGGTTCGAAAGAGAATAAAAAACGCATTCCATCATTCATGCATGTTGTGGGCTATAACACTTGGCTACACCACTAGAAGCTTGCCAATAATAGCAAGTCTGTGGTGCTGGACGAACGTAACATATGCTCATGCTAGAGCTGCGGAGTTGTGAAAGCCACAAAATACTCGGTAAAATCATCCAGCAATCGACTGGCTAATTCTTGAAGACACTGCTCACTCAGTGTTCACAGCTGTGTGAACAATGATGTCACGACAATAGGGGTTTTATCCAAACTCCTATTGGTGGTCGTTGTGTCGTCGCCAAGGTTGCCTTAACACGACTAAGATTGAATCTATTTTTAGACCTGAATGGGGCAGCAACAGTGTCGCTGTCGCATGACTGGACATGTGTCCCTGTGACACGTCAAACGTCATAATAGCGCGGCGTATATTGCCGTTAGCGTCTAGCTAAACGGCCTCCTTTCGCACCCCGTGACGCGGGCTTCGAAAGGAGGGAACCGTTGTTCTATAGGTCGCTTGTGCGTGTCACGTACAACATTACTGGCCTACTTTTCAACTATCAAAGAGGCATATATTATTTTTGTGTTTGTGGTTGGTCGCGTCGAGTGCTTACGCCTGAACAGACACAAACACAAAATAACTGACGCCCGATTTGGACATAAGGGACAGCGAGTGCGCTTCGATTACTAGCGCCCGCTTCCCCCAACCACGGGCGTATTTTATTCGTCGCGCCTTTTCTCTCGCACACAACAAGCCAATGGGACTCGCTGCCTCGTATATACTTGCCAGCCGAGTTTCTGTTCGTCTGTTGTGGATATATGTACGGTACGTGGCGTGTGCGCAGACAGCGCCCCCCACCCCCGATACGTACTAAAACCAACAACGGTGCATAACTTGCATGTGCGACATAACAGCTGAATGCTGAATGCTCGCGAAACTACAGGGCTAAACGCAGCTTATGCTTGCGCGCAGCTTGGTGGTTTTCGGTTCTCCGGCGAACGCGCAGCGCATACGCTGTAGAAAGCACGATTTATGCAAGCTGTCGTCCTCGGAGGCATGCGTCATGTTTGCGGATTATGGTCAAACGCGTTCTCCAATAAGACTGAACCGAACGATTGGTTTGCCTTCTTTGAGAGGCAGAGCCATCGGAAATCACTTCAGGGCTTGAACGACTCTGTGTTGACACAAATAAACCGACTTGGTTTAGTATGAGGAGAAATTCGAAAAAAACATGACCGACGCTGAGCTTTTACGTTCACCGTCGTCATCCGGAGTAATACCGTTTTCGGAGTTTTTCTCCGAAAACCGCGAAAAGGTCAATTGCTTGTTGCAAGAAAGTTGCCATGTAGTATTTCCACAGTCTGCAGAGAGTGTTCTGCAACCACGCGACTGAAAAGCACCGTAAGGTCGCCATTTTCGCGCACAACTTTGCGTTCCGGCTATATGCAGCGTCGAACGAACGTATATAAACGTCACTGGTGTGTATGTGCGTCTGCGCGCGACGCACACGCGCATGTGGTGCAAGCCATGCACAAACCGTGCCACGGCTGCAGTATTACTTTATACATATTGATCGTAATAGAGGGCTATGGGCGTCCACATGCACGTTTCATCAAACTCGCTGACGCTTACACGAGTGACTAGATTGAGGGAAACTATTTTTGGCTTTTTTGTCTCTCTTCAGCGTCTGAGTTGTTTCACTCGCCGGTTTTTGCTGGTCATGGCTTTTATTTCAGAGGAACAATAGCGGCATACAGTTTTGCGGCACAACCAAAGTTGAGTAATGAAGGTGGTGTTGCCAGGACAATGTTTCGCCGTTTGGAAATTGCGGTTTTCCTGCCCTGTGCGGTTTATCAGATATTTGTTTGTTTTCCTGGTTGTTGTACCATTGGAAAAGCATTGAATGCTAAGCAACGAAAAACAAGAAACAATTTAACTGGATTTGCGTTCAGGGGTGGGCTGGTTGCATAATTGATATTCAACAAAATATGAACACAAACCGACTTCTATTTGGACTTTTAATTCGGGATTTAAAAAAAATGTAGGTGCTTCATAAACTCTGTGGTTTATGCAGATTTATTTCGTGAGTGGAAAAAACATTGTGAAACACGGTTTCATTGCTGTTTGTGTGTGTGTTTTATTCTCCCATTTGCTTGAAGCTCCGCGCAGTTCTACAGTTGTGTTCTTTGAGATGGTGGTGTGTCGGCGTTCTTTCCCTCCGCTTTTGACTAATTTAATGACAACAAGAAGGAAGAAGCCCATTTTCGACATGGTGTTTTTGGGGAGAATCGTTGTGGTTTCGTCACTGCAGTGACAAAGAAGTGGCTGTTCAATTGGACTGGGGAGCGAAAATACGTACTGAGATTGGCTTAAAGTTGCTTGCGACGGAGCTAAATTGAAAAACAATTTCGGCAGAAACCATGTGCATTAGTTCAATAAAGTGCAGACTCAGACAGTACGTTCTGGTAAATGAAAGGAAAGGAATACGCGTTGATATTGCTTTTCTCCGGAATGGGAAATGATTAAAAAAACACGTTTTTGAAAACCAAACACGGAAGTAAACGTTGTACAGCGAACTTACGCTCCGGACTTCATTTCGTGAGACGTTAATTTAAAATTCAAATTCATATTAGTCATCTATGAGCTGATTAGCTTGACTAAATAGGTATTACGTGCGTATTAGGTGCACATTTTATTTATTGGTTGTCAGATATGTTTATTGCTTGTGGAACTAACTAAGCTGAATGCGAACTAATGTTCAGCACATGTTAGCTGTGATACTATGCGTGTGGTAATTGATATCTGTAGTATTTCTCTGTTTGGCAGGATGATGGAAAACAATTTCAAATCGTCTAGTTGGTAACAACTGAAGTTATTGGATGACTGCATATGGACATGAGAAAAGCGTAAATTTACCGGAGTAATGTGGATGATCAATCATATGTCAATGCGGGGGCTGCTAACGATTAAGACTGAATGATGTTCAGTTCGCCTTTTATCGTTTTTTCTGAAAAAAGGAACATCGTGAGATTATTCTAAAAAATAACAGTAAAAAAACCAAAGAAATGGTTTTAATTTCAGAAAATTGACGCCACAACCGAACTGGTGGATGCGCTGATCACGAAAACCTATGAATATCTACAGCCAAACCCAGGTATAATATTCGCGGCTCTTCAATAGTAAATGAAAAGATCTGCAACTTCACAGTATTACAGCAGACTGCAAGGACCTCAGACTAGACCTTTATCTCGTTAAAAATAAAATTGATTTTATGCTTTTCATGACACGGCAATTCAGGAGTGGCCGGTGGCCCTAGCCTCTGAGATACCTCGGGCAATTTTGAATTCCCGCGTCAAGCATGAATTCGATTTCTCTTCGAACCGGATTGCAAGCGGACTGTGGTGCTCTATGTCGCAGAACCAAAAAAACCAGTTCCAGTCTGAATACCGTGCACTCTGCTGTAAGAACAGCACAGTTAATGTTGCTGCACAGTCACAAACAAACACACAGGCACACATGATACGATAACACAGCAGCGGCCGTGTCGGCGTGTGTTTGCTGCGTGTTTGTGTGTGACTGTTGCCACATTTTTTATTACTGTCACAATCACAAGAGTTTGGCTGTCTGTTTTCCGACATGAACTTCGCGAACAATTTGCTCGCTTTTCTCCAGTCACCCGTGCTAAAATGGGCACCGCCACTTATCTCGGCAAGATCCGCGGCTCCGGCAAGGCCGGCACAGCGCCCTATCCACAGCCGGAGGGTGAACTGGGCGATGTGATGGCGAAATACGGACGGCAACTGGGCGATGACACCGCGTTGGGTGGGTGGTGTGCAGTTGTTGTTGGCATTGGCGCCTGAGTAGTGTCAGCACTTGGCTTTACATCCATTTCATTGCCGCAACGCTTATTGTTGCCGTGAAACATTCGAATTCGACGTGGAATTAAGATGAGCGGAGTTCAAGTGCGGTTCTGGTTTTTAATTCTTCTGCAACCCACGTCCAATGATTTTGATTGTAATAGTCAATCTTAAGTAAACGGTATTTTCGTATTTTTGTTTCATGAAACTGAACCAACGCACACACGTCACTAGAGAGTGCGGTGTTTATGTTTTTCTCCCAAGCGTTTCACTGAACACACAACGTCACCTTGCAGGACAGGCACTGGTCGATGCCGGCGAGGCGTTCCATCAAATGGCCGACGTGAAATACGCGCTCGAAGACAACGTGCGACAGAACTTTCTCGACCCGCTGATGCTGCTGCAGAACAAGGATCTCAAAGAAGTCGCGGTTAGTTCCGGATGTCGTTGTGCGCATTTCCTTAGTTCCGGTTTCGTTCGTTGTTCCAGATCGGTGTTGTTTTTTTGCAATTCTGGAAACACGCGACGAAAAATGTTCATTTTTCATGTAGCGGACTTTTTTGTTCTTTTTTGAAAATCGGCGTTTTGGAAATAGCGATCCGGCGCTTGCGTTTTGAACAGATGAGATTTTATTCTTAAAACGAAGAGTTCCTACTGAAATTTCTGGTTTTCTGGGTTACCTGGATTTACGAATTTCAAGAGATTACTAAAACACCTCGTTCCAAAAAAATTCCAGCATCACCGCAAAAAGCTACAAGGACGACGACTGGACCACGACTGCAAGAAACGTCAAAAGGCGTCAAGTGAGTTTGTGCTCCGATGGATTTGCTTGTTCAGTTCGTAATTTTATTTTTTTAAACTACCGTTCCAGTTTTAGCAACATTTTTTTGATAAATTGCAATACAAAGAACGGATTTTACCGCACACTAAAAAACCTGAGTGGAAAAGCAGCACTAGAACAGCGACATTTCGTTTGTTTTTTCAGTCGAAGAAATGATATCAGCCGAGGAGAAACTGGAGGAGTCGAAACGACTAGCAGAGACGGCCATGTGGAACGTGCTTGACACGGATGTGCGTGTTTTTTTGAGAAAATATTTTAGTTTTCTTTGTGTTTGCAGTTTCTGGGCATTCTTTTAGTTTTCTTTATGTTTGCAGTTTCTGGGCATTCTTTAAATTATCTAAAAATGCGGGAGACGCATATAAAAGGAGGAATATGGCTTTGTGTAAGCAGTGAGAGACTTGGCTCGACAACTCTTTTCAAGTCTCTGATGGACACACGGATGCAAGTACATACCGTATTACCTCTAATAAACCCCCATGGGGGTTTATTTCTTCAGCGACTTCTGGGGGTGGGGGTTTATTTTTGGGGGGGGGCTTTATTTTTTTGGGGGGGGGGGTTTATTTGGAAACCATTTTTAGGGGTGGGCAAAATGGCAAAAATACCTTCCATGGCAGGAAGGAAGTCGCAGAAACTTCTACTCTACATAGAAATTTCCTTTTACAACAGCCTTTTATGATGAAATTACCATTAACTCATCCACTTGGGGCCTTTGGTAGCACAATTTCATCATTTTCACTGCAACCAGCCACTGAATTCGCTGGGTATGTGTTTCAAACAGGTTTCAATAATCCCCCATGGGGGATTATTTTTGGGGGGGGGATTATTTGGAAACTTGTCGAGGGGGTGGGGGTTTATTTTTGGGGGGGGTTTAATTTTGGGGGGGGTTTAATAGAGGTAATACGGTAAAAGCTATATTTTTGCGCCGCGTTTGTTTTACTGAAAAGCATTAAAAAGTTTTAAAATTATTTTTTGACTGTCCTTTCCAGTTTAGTCCGAAATCACATCATGTGCGAAATTCTGTGCAAATTCTGTGCAACTTCTGTGCAGAACTTCTGTAAATCAAGAATCTGTAAATTCTGTGCAAAAATAGAAAAATCAGAGACTGCAAGACATTGCTTCATGTGGTTTTATTGTTGCTAACGTACGTATCGCTGTGTGCACACCAGCACCAGCGACAAAAAAGGTGTTGTCTTCCGCTGATTTTCACCCTTTTTGTCAAACTCTAGTGGCAGGATAAACTGTCTGTCCCGTGAGTCGTTGCCTTTGCCACAGAAAAGGGCCTTGCATTCCCCAATGCCTCTGTGATACACTTTGTCCTGGGCAAACCAGTATCAGCAATCTGAAGTCTGATCGTTATTTTAGTGGTTTTAGTGGTCGTTAAATGCCCGAAATACCGCAAATGTTAAAGTTTTAATTGTCTACAAAGTACATGTGCAACTGAAATAATGAATAAACGGCGCAAAAATATGGCTCGTATGTACTTGCATCCGTGTGTCCATCAGAGACTTGAAAAGAGTTGTCGAGCCAAGTCTCTCACTGCTTACACAAAGCCATATTCCTCCTTTTATATGCATCTCCCGCATTTTTAGATAATATTCTGACTTTTAAATAAGTCCCGAAGGTCGGACCAAATTCACATCTCGTTGGTCACACATTTTTCTAAACCCCGGATAACTGAGGTTTTTCATTTTTCGTTTTTTGGGCCGATTTCGCTTTTGCTATTTCAACGGCAGATTCGCCCGACATCGTCACGATTTAGTACCTAGAATTGCTCACATAAGAAAACTGACCCAAAACCCGTCATCGGCGCAATGAATTACCATGGACAACACAGTTTTCTTGTTTTTTGCATTTGGACCGATTTCGCTAGTTTCCACGGCGGTTCGCCCGAAATCGTCACGATTCAGTATCTAGAGTTGCTCACATAAAAAACTAACCCAAAATCCGTGATCACCGCATTGAATTACCCTTGGAAACACCCTTACCTTGTTTTTCGTTTCTAGACCGATTTCGCCAATTTCCACGGCCGATTCGCCTGAAATCGTCACGATTCAGTATCTAGAGTTGCTCACATAAAAAAACTAACCCAAAATCCGTAATCAGCGCATTGAATTATCCTGGAAAACACCGTTTTCTCATTTTTTTTGTTTTTGGACCGATTTCGCCAATTTCCACGGCCGATTTGCCCGAAATCGTCACGATTCAGTATATACAGTTGCTCACATAAGAAAACTAACCCGAAATCCGTGATCAGCGCATTGAATTACACCGGAATACACCACTTTCTCATTTTTTGTTTTTGAACCGATTTCGCCAATTTCCACGGCCGATTTGCCCGAAATCGTCACGACTTTGGGTATTTAACAACTATTCCTTTGATTTTTTATAAAAATAAAGATCAAATTCAAACTCTCCGTTGTTGGTTACCCCTAGAAATTGTTTTATTTGTCAAATAACGGTTTGTTTCACGCGCAGAAATCGCAAATACACGTCAAAATAAGCATTTTTCGTAATTTTGTACAAACAAGCTAAATTTAAAGCCTTGGGAAGCATCGGAGAAAAAAATAAATGCGAAATTTGAAAATCCCAAAGATTTTTACCCTAGGAAATGTTTTTATCACAACAGTCCAAATTTTCTTTGTATCGCTGAAACTGCGTACACATTTTATGACATAGCCGAAAAAAAGGGGTATAGAAGAATAATTTTTTTCACTTTCAGAATTGATAAAATACGCACACAGCGTGTGTAGAAGATCACCACGAAAAAATTTCTCGTGCACACAGTGTATCTGTGGATTGTCTGCCTGTGTGCCGCAGAAAAAAATCTCAGCTCCTTTTATGTTCACAGAGCGAGGCAAAGTAAGTTTGGAATTTTAGCGCGAGCGACTGACAGGCCATATTATGCCGCATCCGCTGTCCGCTCCGCTTCGCCCGCGAATGGGCATGATAGACAATTGTAATTCGCCCAAAGTATGGTTAACTATGGTTATTATAGCCCGGAAGTGCACAGGACTATACAACAGAATTACAGCTTATCACTGACGCGCAGAGGATCGTTCATTTTCATTTTCATGTTATTTCATTTTAAGGGTCCATTCATTTTCAACAGCGTTCATTTCCAGGTTGAGCAGGTCTCGCAGTTGTGTGCGCTGGTCAGCGCTCAGCTCGAGTTCCATCGGAATAACGCTGCAATCTTGGAGAGTCTCAACGAAAAGCTGCTGAAAAGGTCGGACTACGGAAATTATTTTTTGTTGTTTTTTTGTTTTGGAATCGTGTTACTTCAACGCTGATTGGTCAGATCACGAGATCTGCACAGCCAATCAGCGCACGGGCGTAATAAGCATCGACCCAACATGCAAGTCTTTCTATTCCACTTTTTCAAGTTTTTGTTTTCTGCCACTGTAATCAATCAATCTATTCGAATGTTTTTTTCGCTCTTTAATCTTGCTGATCATCACGAAAAGGTCCGCTTTGCCTCTCACCGTATAAGCTGACGCTTGCTTGCGAATTGATTTTGTCACACACACACACACACCATGCGGCGGTATACCGCGGTGGTTTGAGCCGTTGAGCCTCCGTGGTACACCACTGCTGGTCTCTGAAGCTGCTGTTTGGTGACGATTTCAATGAAACAAAACTGCTTGCTTGCCTTCTTTCCCGGTGGTTGGGTTGTTGGTGTTGGTTGGTGTTAACAAGTCCAACGAGAACAAACAGTCGCAACGCTCCTACTGAGCATAATGTACTTATGCACCAAAACAACTCCCTCCAAAACCTGTCTTGCGTGGCATTTTATTCGGTTCGAGACAGACAAACGATCCTAAAACGCTCTCACACTAAGCACAACCAAGACAATCAAATCACCAAAATCCGCCCTCCCCTCAAAAAAACAACAACGACGCACTCTAACGCCGCCGCCGCCGCTCGTGGTGTGGCACTTTGTTTTAGTCTCTGCAGAGTGGAGGAGGCTGCCGCACAAAGTCGAACGCACGAGCACATCGCGAAACCGGTGCTGACGGATCGCGCCGGGAGTCGCTCGCGCAGTCCGGTGCCGCCCGACCACCATGGCGGCACGAATCCGTTCACGAGTCACACGCCCACGTCGGATGCGTGGAACAACAACGCTGCCGCTGCGGCCGGCGGTCAGTCGCAACGCTCGTAAACTGCAGGCAATCGGCTGATTGGCTTAGGCTTAGGCCTGATTGGCCGCGCTCATCGAGCTGAGCATGGTACCAATCGGTGAGACAGACGCAAAAACGCCGCTCAATCGGGCCGAAATGATTGCCTAGAACCCGAAAAATTCGACCGCGTTTCCAATTTTCTTGCAGGCGGCACGAATCCGTGGGGCAACAGCGGCCCACCGTCGTATCACTCGGCAGCCAGCTATAATTGTTGGTGACAAAAAATCTGTTGCTTTTGTTTGACGCACAACCCCCACCGATTTTTGAAACCTCAAATTCAGTCCGCGGAACGGATGTCTCACCATCCCGCGCACCAATGAGCCTCTAGGCCCCGCCTCTCTGTCCTGATTTCGTAATACTCGTTGTGTTCACACGTGTCATTTAAAGTTCTGAGCAGTAGACCCCTGTGCGACGGGTATGATTTGGTTTCAGTGCTACCCCAGTACTTTCTATTGATTCGGTTAGATTGGATTTATTATTTTTTTATTTCTCTGTTTCCGCTGCAGCCGCGCCGCCGTCGGGTCCGTCCGCTCGTGTGCTGTTCGACTTTGAGCCGGAGAACGAGGGTGAACTCAGACTGAAGGAGGGCGAGATCGTGTCGCTCAAGTCGCAGATTGACGAGAATTGGTCAGTCGCTGGTGTGCGTTTTTCTTATTTTCTGTGTGCGAGTTTAGTCAAAGTGCAAGTAAAGTCGTTGTTCTTGTGCACTGAGTTACTCTTTTAGGGTGAGGAGTGAGGACAAATTTCCCGCAAGAGAGCCCGCAAAAAATGACTTATCTGGTCGAAGAAATATTTGTAGACGTGACATGCAGAAAAACTGATGAAATCTGAAGAAAAACAGAAATCTGATGAACACGCGCGAGTGGGATTCGAACCCAGTCTTCTGGTTTTGCGGACCAGCGCCTTAGACCACTTGACCACCGAGGTCCATCTTCACTCAGCGGCTTTATATCTCACTGTTGGTGCTCTAAATGCCGCACTATCCGTCCCGTCAAGGAGGCACCATGTAAAAGGGATACAATGACCAGTGTGATGGATTGACCAGTGATTGGGTATTTTAGCCAACAGTTTTGCCGAAACTTCCCGATTCTGATCAGCGTTGATTTTTCTTCCTTTGCAGGTACGAGGGTAGAACGGCTGCAGGCAACACTGGTTTCTTCCCAGTGAATTACGTGCAAGTAGTGGTGCCGTTGCCGAAATGAAATAAAATGAAACGCGAAAACCACAAAGCTACAAAAACTTTTTTTCAGTTTTCATTTGTTTTCTCCTGCGTAATATGGTTCTCGGTTTATTTCCGATCTGATTTTAGCAAATTTTTCATTATGAAAACGCCTGAAACATTGTCGAAGACATCTATTGGCATCTTGTGACATTATTTTTTTTGAAACTGACTAACAAACCGTGCTGTTAATTTTAGTCAACATTTGACTTTGTAGTGGCAGTTGATCAAACGTTTGTGTGAAAGTCGCTGATTGGTTGTGCACTAGCCAACATAATGCAGCCAATCAGATCAGCAGTGCTGAATATGCACATTGCTTGCTCGACTGCAAATAATTGTTCCTCGTTTTTATTCTACCTAAAATTACAATTACATGTGCAATGAAAACATACAAGATGTTTTTTTTAAATTTTGTGTTATTTGGAATATTTTCACTTTTAACACTTTAGTTTATATGTTGCTATATATTTTTTTATTTTAGCTATTCTTGCTCTTGTTTGCTCTTGTTTCTAGCCAATCAAAAATGTGTTTTTTTGTTTCTGAAGTCATTTTTTGCATTCGGTGGTGTCTGATGCTGATTATACGAATCTGTGTTGTGTGTCGGTGAATTTTTGTATGGATAATTTTGGTGGTATTACCTGCATTTATGCATGTTTTGATAATATCTTTTTACGCACGTCTTTTGTGAAACAATTTTATTTACAGATTTTCAAATTTCTCTCTCACGTTTGAAAATAGAATTTTATTTTTTCAGGAGAGAAAGCGTGTCAAAAAATCTTTGAATTCTGTTCAAAATCAAAATTTTTCAACCGCAAAAAATTACTGTTGCTCGTTTACCTATTGGTTCATAAAGTTTCTTTTTGTTGGAATTTGAATTTCGACGAAATTTCAATGCTGAGACCGTTTCAAGTACCGACTGACTGGTGACCACTGTTTCTTTAGTATTTTTTACAAAGTTCACCAGTCAATCACCGTTTCATAATAATTATTCGACGATTACTCCACCCGCAGTTTTTCTGTTTCGTCTGTTGTTATAATCAACAAAAATATAATGCGGATTTTCGAAAAATTCAACAATATTTTTTTCCAATGCTTGAACCCAGTGCGATGATTTTGTGGTGGTATCATACACTTGTTATTGATGTTGTTTTCTTGTCTGTTGTTGTCTATTTACTACAATAATTTAATTTTTTTTTATTTTCAACTTCGTATTTATTATCGGTTTTGATTAAAATGCCGTTTGCTAATTGGCTGAAGTTTTTCATGTTCTAAAAGTCTTCATAAACGTGAACCCAGACGTTTATATTTACCCAAACCGAAACGTAAACGTAAAGTCAATCAGTGAACTTGGAGATACCCAAAATACATACGCTATGAAGTTACAGTACATTCCGTACAAAAAACTGTTTTGTTTAATTTACATTTCGTGTGTTTTAGGTTTAAAAAACGTTCTGAACGCTAAACAAGTGTAGCTCCCCTATGGCTGCAGAATTTGTTCTTACGACTCAAAGATAATTCAAAATATGAGGTCTCTCAGACAATAATTTTCTTAGTTTGATGGTGGGCCGATTGAAGATTTTATCTGTTCTCTTGTTTGTGTTTCGTTGTAGACTAACAATCGTGAAATAAAATAATCATAACTTTGTTGCTTTTCGGCTTGATTTTCAGCAAAACTTTTCGATTTGAGCGATTTTGCAGAACCGCTGAAACAGATACTGATTGATTGGGTTTAGATTTAGATCACTGATGGCTTCAAAATAACGGATCTGGTTGCTGATGGTCGCAAATAGGGGATGGGAAGACAATTGTAAAAACACACTGAAAACTATATTTCACAAAAATAGTTCAAAACCATTACCTCAGATGATTTTCAGTAAACCGAAACCGCGAAGCAAAAAGTGATCAGAAAACCAGTAGCCAGTGCAAACCCACGCAAACTTTGTAAACAATTACCAACAGTTGTACGTATATTGCACACAATCTTTACACTGCCGAGAACACGTAACTGGTTTTTTATAAGAGATAACTTTGATAAACTGAACAGCTAATAATCCCAATCCCACACAGACGCAGCTGTTTTTGATCGGAAAAAGTGGTTTTACTCAAGTGGATTTGAAAGGCGGAGAAACAATTTTGATTTCATTGTGTATGGAGGTGAGTGTCTGTGTATTAAAAGTTAGAAAAAGTTCTAGTTAATTTACGGATTGGGCGTTTTTCGAATAAATTATATGCATGACAGACTCAAAGCTAGACATGCGGTAGCAGTTTATTGGTTGTTTTTTTGGTAAACTGCAGTGTATTTGATACCTGGTCAGGATGTCCATTTACTGCTTCGCGCAAACTAGATAAAAAAAAAAGAAATAAAAAAAAAGAAAACCATCTTGTCATCATTTTTGCACTCATCCTTTTCTACTGAATGGTTGATAACGTGCAAAAATATGACTAGGAAAATGAAATGCTGTCGTGAAATTGGCGCCGTTATAAATTTTAAAAGAGTTTCAAAATACCGAAAGTTTCATTCTTCGACTTATCAAGCAGCATATCAATATCCAATCCGGTTTTTCTTGTTTGTATTTGTTAAAAGTTACAAAGCGATACTTCGGAATATTATAATTTTCGTAGCGGTCTGTATTTTCAAAGGTATACAGTCAAACTCAGCAGTAGTACATATCACAAAATGTTGCATTTTTTACATTGTGTCACAATGATAATTTGTTCACGCCGCACTGAGAAGATCTGGCTGGTGACAATGGCTACTAAATTAGCTACACAAAAGTGGTTTTATTATTTTAAAACGTGCTAGTCACTTTAGTAGCAATTTTAATGGTCAAGTTAGTAGCCACATTTTCTCAGTGCACCGCCTGCTCCTTCAAAACCCCAGTCTCGTTTAAGTGGAAAAAAGTTCAAAGGTACATCCGCCATGAAAACCGGACCTCTGCTGAAATCTCAGCTGTCTGGGTCGTGCATCCGATGGTTTTTATGTGAAAAAAGTGCAGAAAAACTTCCCGTACCACTTTTTTCCGAACATGTTTCGATGAGAGATAAACGATTTGAAAAAAACGGCCATACCCATCGCAAGATTACGTGAAATATTACTATACGGCTTTTTGTAGTCCCCGCGCTAAGTACATTGTCCAAACGTTTCCAGACAAGGCTGTATTTGAGTTTCGGCTGAAAATCAAGAGACAAAGCGGATCTAATATTCTATTCCAACACGTTTTTATTGTTGCATTTTCATTTCAAATCCCCAGCTGGTCTTTTTCACGTCATTCTCTTGTAACGTTCTTCTTCAGCGACAAAAAAGTAAAATTAGAAACCCAATTTTTGCGAGTTCACATTAAGTTATAGCGTTTTTATTTGCCAAAACAATCCACATCAGCGATGGCTCAGTATTCTGTTCTTTCTGTTTCGATTTTTGCATTTGTCACCCTGCTGGATCCACTAAACGCACAGATCTGTGAGTTTTTTTTCAAATTTTGCAGCGTTTTAGTTGTTCGCCATTTGATTATTCTTGGTTTCGGAATCGTTTTCACGGATGTGTGTTTTTTACACTTTTCAAGTTCAAATTACTCAGCAAAAATTCAACAGTTTGTAAGATGTCAAATGTTGAAATGTTTCCACAAAATGTTGAATTTTTACTTAATAATGTTTTCTCAGTGTACTCAAACCTGAGAATAAAAAAAAACAATTTACCGATTCGAAACCGAGAGTTTTTTTAAAGATGTACACTAACACAAACAAATCCACCGAACTCAACCTAAAAAACCCAAACATGCAACTGTTCCGGTAAGTTTACCCGTGCCTACTAACCTCGCTTACATTCAGTGTGCCCGAACAATGCGGGAATCATGGACGGGTTCTGTGTGAACGGCGTCTGCGGCCAGGGATACAGCTGCGTTCAGAGCCTCTGCTGTCGACCCGTTGGCCAACAACAAACGGGTATAGTCTGTTGATTGGAACCTGCCGGATATGGTGCGCATCTCAGTATGTACGCCATTACGATCGGGAACATTTACGGGAACGCTAATTGTATCCCAAAATGATGTTCTCCTAAATGTTCCGCGTTCTGCCTCTGATAACGTCACGCCCGTCTGGCAGGTTGTGATAGATGGACTATACGACTGGAGCAGCGAATGATGCCGCCGAGTGTAGAGCAATAGAACGTTCAAAGAAGCCAGAATAAAGCCAAAAAATAAAGCTGGGTACTTCGCTGAGGCTTGTGAGCGTTCAGCAAGCCAGAGAGACAATGGTTTTGTCTTTTCCAGTGAATAAATTCTGCGGTTTTATTTAGAAAAAAAATTGTTTCAATTTTCAGCCTGCCCGAATGGTGCGGTCTCGACGGGACCGTGCATCAACGGGCAATGCGGTGCGGGATTGATCTGTTTGAACAACCTCTGCTGCCCGCAAACGCCGACCGTCTCACCGATTTGTGAGCAGTTTCTTGCTGAACTTTGCTGAATGTTTGAGCATTGTCTGATTAAAAGCAGCTACACGGCGCTTCTGGAAATACCGTAACCATTCAATGGCAAAAGTTAAGCAAAACGATTTTTTGGTGCTTACCAACAAAGCAAACCCGTTTTTTCGGTGCCCGCTGCCTGCACTGCTATCGCTGCTATTTTTGGCATAAGCGAGTGATATCGTTCAAAAACAACTAATTTAGCACCCTCGCCTGCTCTAACAACTCAAGCTTCATAAGAAATGTTGTCCGACGAATGATTGGTTTTTCAACAAATAAAACAAAATCTACTGTTTCACTAACATTTTCCCGCCTAAACCGCAGCGTGTTCAAACGGTGCCCGTCCAGTGGGCACGTGCTCCGCCACTAACCAACAATGCCCGGCCGGGAGTGCCTGCACGATTGGTTTCATTTGCTGTCCGACCACAGTAGCCACCACTGCAGCACCGGCCGGTTCGTTTCGTTGCTTGTTTTTGATTTTGGCAATGTTTCAGGTCAATCTGAGTTGCTACTAAAAACTCAAAATAATGCCCGTCCTGTAGGTGCACATGTTCATGCACTTATTGATGCAGATGCGCAAACCCGTGGACTTATACCCGTTCACACTCACTTCGGTGTGCAGAAGAAAAAAACTGTTGTATCTGCATTGTTTTCAGAAAAAGCTGCTATTTTTGCTTTACATGTAGATACACGGGTTTGTGCATGGGAATCAATAAGTGCACGAACATGTGCACAAAGAAGTGCAGAAATTGTAAGCGTGTGCGGGAAGATTAAAAAAGCATCGAAAAAACGTTTTCCAAATCGACACAAAATTCGCTGATACCAGCTTGTCCGGCGACGTACACGGTCACAGCGGTGAATTGCGCCGCCGGCTGCCCGGCCGGCTCCGTCTGTTTGAACAACGTCTGCTGCCGCGCTAACATTCCTGCGAGTTCGTTTTAAGCCATTGTAAATGTTTTCAAACGCTGTAACAATTTGCTAAGTGATTTCTTAACAATAACTTTTTCCAATGTTTTTATTGTCGATCGACTTTTCTATTTTGCCAGCCTGTCCAACCGGGTATACGGTGACAGCGACCAATTGCGCCGCCGGTTGCCCAGCCGGCAGCAGCTGCTTGAATAATGTCTGCTGCCAGTCCACTGTTGTTGCCAGTTTGTTCTTGTTGTTTATCCTGTTTTGGTGTTGTGTTGCACTCACCACGGGTACCAATTGCTTCAACAACATAAACAACATTTCTATAACAACGCTATTAGTACTGACATTCCAGCGTGCCCGAGCGGGTACACGTTAACGGGAACGTCGTGTGCGGCCGGTTGCCCGACCGGGAATGTCTGCTTGAATAATGTCTGCTGCCGGCCGACTGTTGTTGCATGTTGGCTGTTTTTTCTGTGATTGTAGCCGAATATGAAAAAAAAACTGCAAAACAATTTTCGATGCGTTCGTAACTGAAAAAAGCTTTACCACTGAATGATTCTAACCATCAACAGCATGCCCCAGCGGGGACACACTAACAGCGAACACAAACAGCGACCAGTTGCGTTGCCGGCTCTGTCACAGGCTTGTCACAACGCTTTCTGCAGAGCTGCGTTCCTTGCAACTTTCAACTCAGAAATCATTTAACACCGGTTTTTTGTGTTCGTGACCGCTGCGCGGTCTGCCACCCCGCGAGTAGTGTAAACATCACCTTGAGTCTTTCGGCAACTTTGTTGAAGTAACGAGCGAGCGGTCGCCGCGGGCTTCGCTTACCGCGCAAAACCGCAACAAGTGTCCATCACTCGTGTCAGTTGTCAGCTCATAGAGCCAAAAATATCAAAAAATATTGCTTTACGCATATGCGCGGCCGCAAGGCAAGGCGGAAAACATTTTATTAAATAATTTTCTGCATTTTGTATTGCCTTTCCTCCAGCATGCCCCGCCGGTTTCACGTTGACCGCAGCGACGTGCGCCGCCGGCTGCCCGACCGGCTCGCAATGTTTGAACAATGTCTGCTGCCGACAAAACGTGGTCGCAAGTTTGTCGTTTTAAGCCATATTGTACACGACATCGTTTTTCATGTGAAAAACTTTCTTTTCTCCTAGAAATTTGCCATAGATACAAGAACACTATTTCAGCATGTCCCACCGGTTTCACGTTGACCGCATCGACATGCGCCGCGGGCTGCCCGGCCGGCTCACAGTGTTTGAACAACGTCTGCTGCCGGGCGAATGTTGTTGCTAGTAAACGATGTTTTCTTGCTTTTTGAACTTGCGAAACTTTCTTTGTGGAAAACAATTTGACCAATTTCTAATGACCCTTATTGACTTTCAAAAGAAATTGCTTGCTTGAAAAAACTTCCAGCATGCCCCACCGGTTTCACGCTGACCGCATCGACGTGCGCGGCCGGTTGCCCGTCCGGATCAAGTTGCCTGAATAACGTCTGTTGTCGATCGAATGTGGTTGCCAGTGAGTGTTAGAAAGTCAGATTGCTGAAAAACCTGCGTTTATGATAACAAAGTCATTGTCATGCTGAGATACAGAGATGCTGACACACTGCATTTATCTGTAGGACGGTGTACAATGGCACATACAGTGGAACAGGGCAGACAAACACACAGGCACGCATACACACGCTGAATGACAACGACCTGCCTGAATGTGTGCCTGCCTGTGTGTTTGTTATAATTCATGAAAGTGCTGCTAAATGTGCAGTTTTTTTAAAAAAACGTTCTCACCATCAATCAGTTCTTTGTAGTCCATTTTGTACTCTCTGTCATTGTCCGTCACAGCATGCCCGACCGGTTTCATACTGACCTCAACCTCGTGTGCGGCCGGTTGTCCATCGGGCTCAAGTTGTTTGAACAATGTCTGCTGCCAGTCGAGTGTCGTTGCGAGTAAGTAAAGTAACGTGAATTAACCAAAAACTGTGGACTAAAAAGGGGTTATATTTAGTCAGTTTTACTGGATTTGTCGGAGACCTGAAAAAGATCAACAGCTTGATCAACAGTTTTTGAGCAAACTTTTCCATGATTGTCTTGTGTATCACTTTATTGTTTTTTTCTCACTCAGCAGTTCAACTTCATCAAGCATTGAAAGAGAGTTTGCGCAGTTAAAATGGAACAGGTGAAAATCCACTGTAAATCACGACAAAAACGGATTTTCAGTCTGCAATCTCCTGCCTTTTTATCACATCAACGACAATCAAATCAACTACATTTTTTCTGCCTCACAGCCTGCCCAATCGGCTCCACAATGACCTCGCAAACGTGCCTGCCAGCGTGTCCTGCCGGTTCAAACTGCATCAACAACGTTTGCTGTCAATCGATCGTGCAGCCAACCAGTGAGTCACTGTGAAAAAGGACACGTTTCAATTTAGCAATTCTGAAAAAAGAGAAAATGGTAAGAGAAACTGCTCTCACCCGCAGAATACCTCAAAATTCGCTCCAAATATTCACTTTGTGCTTGTTTTTGTTTTTCTCAGTGTTGATTGAAACAACTCACAAACACAGTGCATTCTGTGTTTTAAAAGTTGAAAAAATGCAAAAAAAACTTTTTTCAGCTTGCCCGGCCGGCTACACGTTGACCGCAACAACCTGCGCGGTCGGCTGCCCGTCCGGTTCCACTTGTTTAAACAATGTCTGCTGTCGATCAAACAATGTTGTTGCTGGTATGGGCTATGGAGTGACGGTTTTCTGATTTTGAAAAGTGGTGATGATGGCAATTTCAAAAAAAAAGATTCACCACGAAAAGCTTCACTTCCTGTACCCGTTTTTGCACGGTTCTTATTTGCGCAGCCTGTCCCACCGGCTACACGTTGACCGCGACAACCTGCGTGGCCGGCTGCCCGTCCGGCTCCACCTGTTTGAACAACGTCTGTTGCCGGCAGAATGTTGCGCCCACTTGTACGTGTCTCATCATCTCTGTTCATTTTGAGAGAGTTGTAGTTTTTTCTTTAATGAAATTGTGTGGTTGGTTATACAGTCCTGGTCTGCAAAGTGCAACTCTGTTTCGATCACAGCAATGTTGCACACGTACAAACACACAGGCAGGCATGCACATACGACACTAGCATGTGTGCACAAAAGCGTTTGCTCGTGACTGTGCAACATCATTCTTCTATGTCGTGCTACGGAGTGCACTGTTTTCTGAAAAAGTGTTTCAACTTTTCACAAGCCAACTTGTGCGCAGCCTGTCCCACCGGCTACACGTTGACCGCAACGAGCTGCCTCCCGGCCTGTCCGAGCGGGTCGTCCTGTTTCAACAATGTCTGCTGCCGAGTGTCGAGTTCAAGTGATTGGTTTTCTTTGTAATTTCTTTCTCACATTCTATCGCTATTGATGACCGTTTTTTTGATAATTAATAAGAAAAATTCCAATCTGAAAATCCACTTTGCTCTGCAGCCTGTCCAAGTGGTCAAACGAGCACACTGCCGTGTGTGATCGGGTACTGCACCAGCGGCAACACCTGCGTCAACAACATGTGCTGTCCAGCCACTGCACCGAGTGAGAAAACAAAATGATTTCATTGGGATTAGTTGATCTTTTTTGAGTGTGATTGTGTCTCGCGCTTTTGATTCCAAAAACCGAAGGTTGTCAAACACTTCGGTGTGGTTCGGCTGAGAACGGCCCCATCTGCCACCTGGAGTACGCTAAAAAATGTTCCATTTTCGTTTCCGTTTTTGATTTATTTGTCGGAAGTCTTTTCAGGCAGTTTCTGGGGGAGTAAGTCTGGTGATTCGAAGTGGTCAGACAATCATTTTAGGTTTTCGATTAAAATTTTGGAAGCAGAAAAGGAACGGAAATGGTATTTTTAGAGTCGGAGGACCGCCTTTAGGCGCGTCGCTTTGTCTTGGGGAATAACCTTGATGACTCGCCTACGGGGGAACTGTTTGCTGACTAGTTGCGCAACTGTTATCAATTTCAAACTTCAAAAATTCTTGTGGTTACATGTAACTGTAAATTCAAAAAAACTGGTTTTTTTCAGCGACCACGTGCCCGAACAACCAAGCCCCCGTTGCGGCGTGCTTCTCCGGCAATCGCTGCGGCAGCGGCTATTCGTGCTATTCGGGGTATTGCTGCTCACAACAACAGCAATGTGAGTGGAAACTGCCAAAATTTACAGTACAGATTATAAAAAAGTGCCACACCATACAGCCCCACTGTATTTTTTGTTTGGTATTTTTTGGTGTCCCGATTAACCGCACGTAACCAACCAATCAAGCTGCTGGAAACAATTCCAGCAAGGCATTCTGCACCACTTGAGAAAGAAGGACTGGAGTTTCGACTAAAGGAGAACTAAAATATAGAAACATGTAGATTGATGATTCGTCACATGAGAATAAAACAACCAATCAACGCAGTACTTACATAGTTTTAGCCACACCCAGAATTGCAAAACACATACTTTTTTACATTTTTCCAGCAACATGTCCAAACAACGCCAGCCCGGTGTGTCCGTGCTCACAGAGCTGTCCCTCATACACGTACTGCAATTCGCAGTCGCAAATGTGCTGCCCGACCAGTGAGTTCCGTTCGTTTTTTTTTTGTTCTGCGGAGATTTCACTTTTGAAACTGTTGAAAAGCCGTGCGGTCGTGTGTTCACCAATCACGTTTTTTTTTCTTTTTGCACCTCTCACACACTAGTCCTCTGTAAGAAAATAGTGGCTGATTTGCACCGACTTTCTTCCTGTTTGCACCGCGCCACGCAGGCGGAATGGCAGACAGCTGTTTTGCTTTGTCACCTGTTATGTAGCCTGTAGCAGGCTTTTTTTCTCCATGTTTTCCCCGAAGCTTTATTTCCATACTTGTTTTGCACACACAGCCTCCTACTACGGTTCTGGTTATTATGGTCGACGCTGAAGACGGACGCGGCACAGAACAGAACCGGAAACCAGAATGGAGAACCAATCGGCTGACTCTGACAGAATTAAAGACTTTGTTTGTATCATTCAATCGAAGTATAAAGAACAGTCAACAAACGTGAACTTCAAGAAAATCAATATGGATATTTCTAATGCACCATATGCCTTTCTGCTTATTTACACTTTTCCGTAAAAAACACACTGCCTTTTCAAGTTTTGTTTGGTGTGCAAATTTCTATATATTGAAAGAATTTCTACTTTATGTTTGTGGATATTCTATTGTCATTTTTCAATTTCAAAAACGGCTATGCAAGATTACTGGTATGATTTTTGAGAGTTTCACAGTCTAACTTTGCAACATATCCAACCAACTGATTGGTTGATGCATGGTTGATGCATGTGCATGGATTGATGTGGAGGCGGAGTTTGGTTTGCACAGCAATGCATGCAAACCCAACTCCGCCTCCACATCAATTCGTGCACAGAATGCGTACATCAACCAATCAGCTAGTTGGATATGTTATAGAGGTACACTGTAGAACTTAGTTTCCAACGCGTTTGTTGTTCTTTTCTCGTGATAATACCGTATAATACCTAATCGTGATTTCGCTTAAAAAATTTTCATCTGGAGCATGATTATTCGAGATGAGCATTGAGCAAAAATGAAGTCAACCAAAAAGAGAAAATCAAACCAAAGGTCTTGAGTGGTATGCAAAATGTCTCTACACTCAGACACTTTGTGGAACTGCTTCCTATTAAGGAGTTTTTTAATATTTTTGTAACGTTCAAATAAAATAGGTATGTTCGGGTAACATGTCGCTCGGCAAAGTTCCATTTTTCTAGACCGCGGCTCCGCAACGCAGTCGCCGATCGTCAATCCGACAGCAGCGCCTCCTGCGTCGGTGTTTACAACTGTCGCACCCGCCGTGAATCAAGTCGCTCAACAGGTGAATGTTTTTTTGGTTTTTTTTGGCATTGCGCTGCACATTTGGAAAAAAGCCAGTTGGTTTAGGTTAGCCGGGGGGTTCAATTTATTGCTTCAGCTGGCTACCCTGGCCCGGTTCTGGTTTGCTCCATTTAGTAAAACACTGAGAAAGCCCTGTAAACTGAGAGTTAAATGCTGAGCAACCACGTACTGTATTACTGAAGGAAGTGAATGCGCTTCAAAGAAACTGAATCAAAAGTTACACTTAACAAAATGACAGGACACATTATTTGCTCAACAGCAAAACTAAATTTCACCCAAAATTAGGTTTTGGCCTTGAAAAGTACCTCAGTGAAGCGAACAGAAAGTACAAATAAGAACGCAAAACTGTCAACAATTGCGTCAGGTGCAACAATACAAGCCAGTACTGCTGTACAGTGTCTCCACCGAACAACCGTCAAATCAGGCCAAGGAAATTCTGAAAGGTTACCCTGATTTTCGGTCGTACTACGTTGACGTGGACACATCAAACGCACTGGCAACAGTCACCAGTCAACTGCAACAGTTAACGGCGCGCAACACATACCCACAGGCTTTCGTTTGCGGCCAGTTTGTTGGCGGTGAGCTTTTATTTGTTTGAAATTTTCTTCACTGAAAACAATACTACCCACCACTGCAGTAAGCGGTTCGCATTGAGCCCTTCATGATTGATTTGATGTTCAGTAATCTTTTTGGTGCACAGAAAAACATAGGGCACAGCAAACGCACAAAAAAGCCAATCCAGGTCAACCTCTTTTCAGATTGCTTGTTGGCTTTTTCTAGTCAACCAATCAGAACAACCAACGGCAAAACTGAACTTGAAAACTCAACCAATCAGCACACAGTACACTTAATTCTTCTTGAAAATGGCAGGATTCCAAGAGCTCAGCGTGCTACATTCCACTGGCCAACTGAAGACCAGAGCGCAACAATGTCCGACCAAGAAAAAGCTACTGAAACTGAATGAAGGAATCGTGAAAATCCGCCTTTTAGAATAACCGATTGTTTCCAAATTGGTCTAATTTCACAAAACTTTATTTTGGTGGTCACACTATTTTTTTGAAGTCATGACAGGAGCTGATACATGGAAAGTTCCGTTCTGGAAACAAGTGGATTGTAATGCTGATTTGCTTCGATGCCAATCACTTTAGCACTGCCAAAAGAAGTTTTTTCTAAACATTGAAATACTATACATATGGAAAACATTGCCTGCGAATAAACCAGTTCTTTATAAGTTCAGTAAAAAACCGAAAGTTTTTCTAAGCCATCAAAGGGTGCGCGATCGGTCATTCCGCAGTCTGTCCGGTGGCAGTTTCATTAGGTTTCTCAGTTTCCACGTCAGTTTTCTCAGTTTCTGTAACCTCCGAATGTTCGGCAGCGGACTGCGGCTCTGCAGCCTCTTGATTTTGCACGGAGCCTGATTTTGACAGGATTTCTTCGATTGTTTTGTCAATTTCCTGCTCCGCTGCCGTTGCCGGTTGCTGCTGTTCGTTATCTTCGGGCTGCGTTGTTTGTTCAATCGCCACTTCCGGCTCTGCGGCTGGCATTGTCGTTTCATCCGTTTCCAGTTTTGCTTCCGCTTCTGTGTCCTGCGAGATTTTTTTGAACATTGAAAAATACTTCAAATGGATTTTCATTTTTTTTTCAAAAAGATGTGCTCATCATAATCTGTATTTGAGGGTGCTCTGTGGTGCTCTTGGCGCCATGTGGTGCACGTCACAGCAAATCTGCCGCAACAATGCGGCCAGCGCACCACGTTGCAGCACATCGTCGCTGGGGTCTACTGTACGATAATGATGACTAATCAACCTCAACGATCAGCTCGTCCACAGCGTGCTCGGTCTCCTCTGGTTCATCGCCGGCCTCCGACCCCTCGAGCGATCCCATGTAGATCGGCCGATCCCAGTCCTCGCCATTGTAGGCGTCAATCTTCGGGTGGTCACTGACGGCGTGCACGAACTTCACCAGTTTATCGTGCGTCCCGAGCAACGTCGGAAATTCACGCAGCCAGTTCTTCAGCACGCCGAAGTAGTAGACGTCCGCCCAGGTCATCTGAAGCACGAAGCACTTCAGAGACAGTCAGGTCAGGCTAGGCAGAGACTGCATTTCACTTTTGGGCTCTTTATTTTTAAAAAGTATTTGATGAAGTCCTATCCGACCCAATCCGGAATTGCGTATGAATGCAGTCCATATGGAACGTTCTCTGAAATAAAAAAGCGCCCATGCTTGCCTGGTCGCCGACCAGCCACAGTTTCTTGTCGACGCGCGCCTTCAGATGACGTTCGGTCTTCTCGAAAAACGGAATCAGATGGTCACGTTGCAGTGGGTTCCACAAAGCGATCTGCAAAGTGTGGTTTCGAAGCATTATTCATGTTCTCTGGGTAAAAAATGTATTGAAAATAAGGTATATCATGACCAATGGAGCAGGTATGATTTTATGCCTCTGACTATACGCGGAAAGTGCCATAAACAGTGCCAAAGCGCGTGTCAACGTTCATGCCGTTTTCGTGTCCATACCGAATCGCGTGCTGTGTAATGGTAGAATCATAGTCACCTGGGCACGAAGATTTGCATGAAAATCAACAAAGCATGCACATTGACACGCGCTTTGGCACGCGTTTTGGAACGGTTCGTTTGCTCAATTGTTTTCAAAGCGCGCTAATTGGTCATATAAGAAGCTTCAATTCAGTGTTTCATCTTTGACGGTTGATAGCGAAAAAGACAACTGATGCGGGTCATCGACCGCCGTAAAAATCGCAAGAATCGAAAGCAAAAAAAATGGGTGCCATGTGCAGTTGCAAACGCGCACAAACACCTTCTTCTCCTCGTCTTGTTCGTCCTGCCACTCTTGCCACTTCAAGTCGACCGTGTGGACGTACTGCACCATCAGGTCGCACTCGTAGCGCTCGCGAGCATTCTGACCGCGAAGTTCTGGACACACATTTTGTTCGCTTTTTGTTTGACTCTTTCGTGTTATGCAATTTGGCCGGTTTTCTGATAAGTTTTCTTGTCTGTCGAATGCAATCAGTCGAACGAGTAGTGATGCAGATTTTGGTGTTCTCAGGGCAATGAGTAACTATATGACCAATCGGTGCACTGCAGTTCAAATGCATAAACAGTTCGCTGATTTCCATCTATCAGTAAAGAAAACGTGTCTGATTGTACCGGAAAAATGCGCCAAATAGCGGCAAATCGCCCGAGAATGCGCGAGGCATCGGCCGTCGACCGCCAGTGCAGGCAAGGAGGTGCATTGTTGCTCTAGATGCAAAGAAAAAGGCGACTGAGAACAGAATAATGAGACCGCAGGAAAGTCAACGCCAATCAGTTCACATTGATTTCGTTTGCGTTCAATTTTTTTTGAACTCTACGCGCTGATTGGCCGAACGCTTCACCTGAATGACTCCCATGTTTAAATGGTGTACACATTGCATGAAACTGCGTCACCAGCACGTTAGTTTTTTCAATCAATTAGCAGCATTAATCGATTAGCCATATCACTTTTTATTTTGGTTTCTTTTCACGGTTTCAAGCAGTTTCACGGATGACGCGGGAATTCAAAATTGGTAAAGTGATCTGAGTCCCCGAAATAGGGCCGAGTCATTTAGGCGACTTTAAATTGCCACATAAAGATTGAAACCAGTTTCATGTTGTGTCTGCAAACGCATTCAGTCGCAGAACCCAAAAAATGATAATACCAATCAATTGAAAGTCGCTCCACTTCGCGGCGTCCAATTTCTCCTGCTCATAACTGAGCCCGGCCACGGCCAACATCAGGCGGACGCTTTCGGCCCGGCTGTATGCGTCCTCGTGGTCGTACAGCTTGAACTCCACTTGACCACGCGACAGTGCGGACAACGCTGCCATGGCGCATTGGGCTCTCTCGTAGGTTTTTTTATTTGATGTAAGCTGATGATTTTGAAGTCAGAAATACCCGAAATTAGGCGCGGCGCAAAAAATAATAGTGGTAAAACACCAAAAGTACCGTAAAGTCTTGCATATAAGGTCTCCTTATATAAATTTGAAAATCAAAAATTTTTGAGAAAAGTGGAATTTTGTGTGACAACCTTATAAGTGGGAGGAGGTCTTATAAAGCAAAGATTAGGAAGTTGGGCCTTATAAACGGGGTAGGATTTCGACCAAGTCAAAACTTTGAATTTTTCGGGTTCCCGCCGTGTGACACTCCGCCCACTTTTGGGTGGGGGTCTTATAAGTGGGAGGAACCTTATATGCAAGACTTTACGGTAATTGTTTTTTCTGTTTTGCGTGTATCAGCCAGCGATTAGTGGATACAGCGAAAGTGAATTTCGGAGCGTCAAAAGTTGTTAGTAAAATGGGTTCAAAAACTTTTATGCAAAAAAAATCCGTTGCGCGTTTATTTGTTCTTTGTGCTTTGGCGTTTATTAATTCAGCCAATAACCACTGGTGATCAAGCGAAGACGAAAACAGGAAAACAGCATAAGATAAGGGTGGAATAAAAAGATAGTCATGGAAAGAGCCATTGGAAACTGTGCTGTTTTTTTAAATTGAAAACAACCACGACTAAACTTGGTCACTTGGGTTGCTAAGAAGGTGCGGAAAACTGCTTACGCCAATAATTTTGCGTGCGCTGTCTACGATTGTGTGTGCGTGCGTGTGACGTGTCACCGTTTTCAGTTGCAACCAAGTCCATGTCCACACATTTATCTGCTTCACCACAATAAATATCAGTCACTTCCGGAAGTAAAAAGGGTGGAAATAGTGGAACTTTTTTGTGCTTTTCATTCGAAATCACCAGTAGGTTTTACCATTTCCATTCATACGCCAAAAAGGGCGCCATTATTCAAATGGACGCACATTTTAGTATGCCCGCCGCAAAGCAGTTCTCTTTTATGCGGCTCACTTTGGCACAAAAAGCTAATGCTTTTGGGGAAAACCATTGCTTTTCACTCGCGGGACTGATTTTCTTTGACTTTCTTGATTTTCGACGCGCTGCTTTGGATGCATGAATGTGAGCTGTTTTTTATGGGTTTGCGCAGTTTTTTTTCCAGAAAATTTATATTATTGTGAAATTAAGTTTTTGTGTTTTTTGGTTAAGAAGACCAGATCTATAACTGTTTTGTTTTGGTTGCCAGTGACCAGTGAGTGATGAACAAATTCAAAACAGTGTGTGCTGCTGTGTATTTTGTCTGTCGAACATCGTGAATGCTTGCAACACCCAGTTTGTATGATTTTCTGTTCGATCGAATCTCTCCCTGAACTGACCAAGCTGGGTCAGTCACTGGAGGACCATGACCAAGTTTTCAAATTGGAGTCAACACGGTTACTGGGGCACGCTTTGGTCAGTGACCGGCACGTTGGCCACTGATCAGGTTTGGTCAGTTTTATTTTAGTGAACAGTACAAGTAAAATGGCGGTAAAAATTACACCGTTTTTTACCACATTATTGTTGTTTCGTGTTGACACGCGCACTCATTTACTACCTACCACCCAGTAACGATTTTGTTGAAGCAACAACTCTGGTACACTGACATCTCAAAATGAAAGTTCAACAGTTGTGTTCAACTATTCTTTGCAGTGCAACACGATGTCAATGTGCCTTTCTTCGTGCCTTCCATTGCACCTCATGTGTCATCGCTTTAGCAACAGAAAAAAACTGGGCTACTAAAACGGCTCTAGTAAAACGAGCTTATTAACGAACGAGCAACGCGTTCGTTACTAGTTGTCGTTAGTCACCCTCGTAGCCTGGGTGGTAGCGCGTATTCTTGTGTCTGTGCGTTCAGGGATCGAACCCCGCCGAAAGTGTGTATAGGCACTTAATGACAGAGAAAACTCGATGGGCGCTCTACTCGACGGCGTTCTGTACGCTTTTCTGGGTTAGCCCTGGCTAAGCGTCGCCTAAAATCACCGTTCGTTCGCTCGTTCGTTTAGTAGCCCGTTCAGTTGCCAATTAAGTAGCCCGATTTTTTCCGTCCGAATTGTGCATGTAGCTTTGAGTCATCACATGCACATGTATGATGAACGTTTACCAAGTTAAAACGCAAGTTACCTGCAGTGTTCCCCATAGCAACGAAAAACAGCGTGTGTCGCGCGTTATACTTTTGAAAACATGGACCAGATGTTAACACAACACAGTGTTCATAATATGCGCCAATAATGTGTGCATGCAGTAGCAGCTAAGCAAGCTAGAAAGCTGTTAGTGCGTACTCCAAATACACTCAATCAATACAGAAATTTAGCTTGAAGCAGTGCTGGACTGTTTTGACTCGATCATTGCTGTGTATGCGTTTTTTTTGAAAAAGAAAAAGATTGGAAAAGCATTTGTTTTGTGTTTTTCAGTTACTGATTAATTTTAATTAAAAATCCCTAATTTGTCTTTAAACGCAATATTTTCAATGTTGCATGACAACAGTTTTTGATTACTTTGATTTGTTTGAGATTTCATGTTTCAGTTTGCAGATATTTTTAGACGAAACAAAACAAACATCGCGTGAATGAATTTACCAGCTAAATATTTTTATATGCTAAAACTCATTTCCCGTTATTTTGAATACGGCCAGGCTACACGATTTCATATTTTTTACCACTGCAAAAACTTCTGGTTAATTTTACAACATGGAGATTTTTTTTGAGAAAACTGAAAAATTAAACACTTTTAGTGCGATATTTCCTGTTAAAAATGTTTTGTTTCAAAATTTTCACTTTTGCAGAGATTTCTTCTCTGTTGTTCAAGCTATGTATACGTTGCAAAAGTTCTTTCGAAAACCTAATTTGCATGTGCTTTGCGAAAAACACTAATAAAAAATTAATGAAATTACATGCGCCTTCACACTCGTTGTGTCACTGACGCGAATAAAACCTGAAAAGAAAAAAGTTATCGTATCTGATGTTATTCATGACATTCTAGAGTCGTTTGTACTTTGTTCAGTTCTTGTTCATACCATAAGTAGTGATTTTCTCAAATAAACACTTGCGCACAACTCTAAAACTTTAAAAATCAGCAGTAGGGAACTGAGTTTCCGCTGTGCTTTTGAAATCCAGCCACAGCTGAAACAAAAAGTTCATACACCCCAGAATTTGTTCGTAGAGTTTGCCACTTTTTGTGGTTTTTGTCGGAAAAAGGACTTCTGTGCGGTGCAAGAAATGCATGTAAGCCACTGGTTAGCCGATGATTGGCTGTTTCCAAAGAAAAAATAGGCGTAATTGACATCAAACAATAATATTGTTTCGCAAATACCGTTCTCTGCAGAGGGTATTGTTTGAATTGTTTGCCCAAAATTAGAAGATAAATACATGTGCCCCAAAAAATGGGCAGCATCCGCTCCGTGAGTCGCCGTTGCGGTTGGAACTGGCCGCCGCACCCACTACAAGTCAGTGCGATCGTTGCGAAACTCTACGTTTTCGTCGTGTCTTTCGGCGTGCTCGCATCCGCGTTTGGCGACGAGCTCGCGCGAGTCGCAATTTATTTGGTTGGTTTTCTCGTTTTCTTTGATAATCAGTGAAGAGTAACAAACAACTATCCGTTTTGTTGGAAATTCGGAATCGGGATAATCGACGGAAACCTGATTTGGTACCTACCGTATGGTTGTGAATTTCTCTACAAACCACAAACGGCTTAAACTGAACGGAAGACTTACTCTGTTTCTTTTTTTTCTTTTTTTCAGAGCGTAGCGATTGTTCTGATAGCAGTTGCGATTTCGATGATTGCTGTAACTTCCATCGACCCAGCAGATGCTGGAATACGAGAACAGGTACAATAGTACGCAATTATGGTTTTTACCAAGAAAAACTGAACAAAAACTCAATTGTTGCTCAACCAGGAACTCGTGGTGAATGAAAACTTATGTAACAATTTGATTTGATGCTGATCGTTTTTAATCAATGTGAATAACAGTCTGTTTTTCTTTCGTCTGGCCATACGTGTCGCTGCTGTAAAGAATGTCGAAACCGAGAATAGTGAACCAGAACAAAATGGAAAAAACAAAAAACCACAAGTGAAAATGTCCGCTTTCAAATTTCGAGTTTAGAAAAAAATTCCAGATTCGAGGCGGCGCGCGGCCGACGTTCGATCGCCAGAAGCATCGTCACGTGATTTCGCCGAACAGCTACTGCAACATCTGCGAGGGCTATGTGTTCGTTTTCGTTTCTCGGTTTCTGTTATCACCACAGAAATTTCCCACAATAATCCCTATAGGTACATTTCCTTAAGTTTCTCAGTGCACGTTGAACAGTAGACTAAAAAAACATTTTCTGTTGAATATTTCTCAGTGCACTTTCTTCCAAGCACTGCCGTCAGTGCAACAAATGCGTCACTCGATTCGATCACCACTGCAAATGGCTCAACAATTGCATCGGTGCCCGCAATTATCGGTGAGACACTGCGATGGACACGGCTTTTATATTTTCAGCGCAACTAAAGCACTATTGATTTTTTAACCATTGTACTACTGAGAATGTAGTATTGACATTTGACAAAACAGTAGTAAGAAACACTATGGCAAAAAGACTTGGCAAACTTGTCGAACTACAGTTTCTAACTAACTTCATGCCTAACTCACTACTCACGTACTTAACTGGCACAAACCAAGACAAACTTGACTAACCAAGATCAAGCGATAGACCAAGACTAAACTTCAAAAGCAAAAAAGAAACATTGATTGCTTTCAGCCACTTTCTCATCTACGTCACTGTGATTTCGATCGGTTCATTCATATTGGCAATCGAGTGTACCATTGTTTGGGTCTATTATTTTGTTGATGACGAGCAGCTCTGGTTTATTGATGGTATGATAACTGAGAACGTTTTCCGACGTAGACAACTTCTTATGTTTTCATTATTCATAAAGTCGACGAAATATTCAGGTGAATAATGAATGGTTTGCAAATAGTACTAGTAGCCAAATATCAATTGAATAATACGATATGAATAGCGAATTATTCATACCAGCTGGTCCACTCAACAAGCTAAACACATGGGACATATAGATGTGAAGATACAATACAAACGGAACGTTACAAAACAAAATAATATTGTCGGGAGATAAAATTTCTCGTTGAAATAACACATGACGCTCTGGATTAACGAAAAACAAACGCCAACAATTGCAGGCCAGCCAGTGATCTTCGCGTCGCCCGCGTCACTGCCAGTTTGGCTCGTCTGTCTCGCCAGCGTCACGCTGTTCAGCGCCGCTGCGTTCGCCCTGACGTTTCACTTGCTCGCGTTTCATGTCAAATTATGTTCGTTGTTTTGTTCAGCGGAAAGAAGTTCGACGTGTAAAATTTGTTCTTTGAATTTGCTCGTATAGTGGTAGGTGCGCTAAAAATCACATTTCTTGCGGCCAGATTCAAACAGCACACAAACGCATGAGAAAACTTCGTGCTTGCGGTCGGTCACTGGAAGAATGCTTCTGACTCTGAAAAAAGTTTCCAAACTTTTTTCCAAAAATTGTAGCCAAACGCTCCATCTCTTGTGGCTACTGCTGGTACAAGTGTAGCCAAACAAAAATTTCTAGCCACCGTGGCAGCCACAAGAGATGAAGCATTTAGTCAAAATGGTTGGAAAACAGTTTTGGAAACGATTATTTTCAGTGCAAGTGACACATCATTCAGTTTACGTTTAGAACAATATTGAGAGTCAATTTTGCCAGTGATTTGCTAAAACGACTTTCACATGTGTTTCCAAAAACTCACACCAATATCGATTATCGAAGATGAGTGACGTGTCGTTTCAGTGAGTCGTGGCCTAACAACGTACAGTTTCATCATGAATGAAAAGGGTGGCGGCGACACTAGACCGATTCGAAACAACGCGACTGCAAATCATCATAATAGCGATATTCAAATGAATCAATTCTCGCTTCGCAATGATAATTCGGACCAACGGACCGCACGACACAGCTGGCTGGATGGCGTGAAACGTCGACTGAATCTGTCGGCTGGCGCCAATGTATCACAGAATAATAAAAATGGCAACGTAAAAAATGGCGCCGTTCATGTGTCGGCTGCGCCACTCGCCGGTGTGCTCAGACCATATCCAAAGTCGGTTCCGAAAAATGTTCTATGTTGAGTTTTGGCTCCTTTTCAAAAATTTTTTTAGTTGTTGAAATTTTAACTTTAAAATGTTGTCGATTTGGGACAGTTGTTTTCTTATTCAACGATGCTGTACTGGCTAACTGGCAGATGTCAAGGTCAGCACATTTTCAGATTGAGTTGTTCTGCACGTGCGCGTAAAATAAAGCTCACCACTTTCTCAGCTGAATCGTTGTGTTGACCTTTTAAGTTAAAACTTTAAAAAGTATATGTTAACTGCAAAAAACAAATAAAAACAACAGTTCACAACAAACACCACGCAGGAAAAAACTGCCCGAACTGCCCAGCACCCCAAAATCAACATATTCTTCCAGCAATCACGATCACGCCAGCATCGGCGTCGCGTCCAGCCGAGACTCGTACGAATTGAACAGTCTGCCGTCGTTGTATAACAATCCTCAGAACAACCAGCCGTCAAACACACCGATTCATCTCCCGAACGTCGTCATGAACAACAGCACTGGCAACTTGACTAACATCAACAATAATAGTAATGATGCCGGACGGAACGAGTATCGCAACATCGACGGCTCTCGATCGCCCAGTAATCACACCGTTCAAACTGTCGCCTCTGTGAACAACAACAGCTACGCCGTCGAGGCATCACAGTTTGCGAGTGATGGGTTCAGTCATCATCATCATCAGAATCGGGCGTTGATCATTGGAAGTGGTGATCAAACGTTGCATGATGATTACAGCGGTGATCACTCCGGTCGACAGACGTCTACTGTTCGCTTGGAGCAACAACAACAACAACAACAACAACAACAACAACAGGACAACCGAACCACCGTGGTGACACTGCCACCGATTGAGACGTCCTCGCAAGAAGACCATCTCCGAAGAAGTGCCTTGAAACAGATGACTGCGCTGAAAAGTGCGTGGATCCTTTTCGGATGCATCGGCTAACTTTTCAGTTCTTTTCGCTGATTGGTTCGCTGTTTCAATTCAACGGAATTGACTTTGGTCGTTCAACAGAGTTTTTTCTGAATGCGTGGATGTTGTGAATGGTTTTTCGGAGATGTTGTCGAAACTCTTCGTTTGAAGACGGTGCACACCATATAATAAAACACAGTGAATGATGCATGAACAAACGCACAGCCACGCTGCACACGTGATACTGTAATCGGTTGTTTGTCTGTGTGTTTGTTTTGCATACTATCTTGTTGTGTTGTAGCTTGGCAACAGTGCACTGTATGTCTTCAGACTAGGACTAAAAGTACGAACAAACACACAGGCACACCAGCACCAGCAGACATACGCGCTGTGGTGGTAACACCGTTATCGTATTTGTTGTGCGTGCGCGTTTGTGCGCGTTTGCTGGACTCATTAACGTAAAATTGTGTTGTGACAAACAGTGCACTGTCTTCAGACTAGGACTCCAACTAAATGCACACACAGTTTCACAACACACATTTGCTACCGCCGATCTTTCCAGTCTACGAGCCGCAAGTGGAGTCGGTGATCGGCGCCAACGGCGAGATGTTCCTGCCGTCGATACTCGTGAAAGCGCCGAGTGTCGCGTCGGCGGAGCTCGGCGATTCGGACGCGAGAACAAGCACGGACGACAGACGACCGCCGTCTGATCGATCGTCGTCGGCTGTGCTGGATCAAGAGGATCACGAAGATCAAGAGGATCACGAAGATCAAGAGGATCACGTGAACTGCTGATGTGTGAATGTGTGTGTGTGACACTTGATGAATGATGTGACACGTAATTATCAATTTCTTTCGGATTCTACGACTCCAATGCGTGTGCAGTCGCAGAAAGCGGAACTAGTTTCAATCTTCATATGGCAATCAATTGAAAATCGGCAAAGTGACTCGGCGCTATTTAGGCGACTCGGATCACTTTGCCAATTTTGAATTGCCCGCGTCGTGCATGAAACTGTTTCGCTGTCTAGTCAACGTTCGCATTGAGTCTCTCGGCACCAAAATAAAAGATCGTAGTACCAGATGTGTTACTTAATGAGTGGGCACGTGAACGTGCGTGAAAGAGTGTGCATGAAACTGTGAAACTGTTGAAGCAAGAAATGTATTCTGGTGGAAAATTACGTTTTTTGCACAAGCACAGAGACAATTAATTTACCAAATCGTTCGCAACAAACTTCTTTTGAGTTTTTCAATGAAACATTTCATGGTGTTGTTGTTGAATCGAAACATTCCATTATGATTCGTTGTGTTGATTGTTGAACTAATACCATGAGTTTGTGCTTGTTTGACATTGAATTGCTGCTCCCGCCCGGTCTTTCAAAAATGAAAAATAAAAAAAAATCGGTAAAAATAAAAATAAACGCCTGCAGGCGTTTTCGTGTTATAAGTCCACAACAATCATCATCAAATTGCCGCAAGACTGTTTTTTGGGCATAACCCCTCTCCCAATATGATTATCCTATTTCGCGTTTTCGGAATACCGCGCGTTTTCAATTCACACAAAAGGAACAAAAATCACAAATCAGATAGAAAATCGGACTGATCATTACAATGAACGAGTGAACTTGACAATCAATGTCAGTTATTAAAAAATGTGTTTGAGTAAATCGAATGTAACAAAATTATACAGGCAAAACTCATGGTGATTTCCGTCTGAGTAACCGGTACTTGCCCATTTTTCTTTGAGAAAGCAAAGTTTTTTGCGTTTCAGAAACAAAATTTCAGTCTTCTATTGAAAATTGATCCAGTTCAAACCAAAATATCTAAACATTGGAACCAGATCAAAAACTGTTCGTCGTGCGGTGGTGACCGAAAAAATAACAGCTCACTAGAACAAAGCTCAATAGCAACAAAATTCGGTTTGGCCACAACTTGTCTCAGGATCGTTGAACCAAAAAAAGTTTCTCAGCTGACAGCAACAACCGTCGACTATTTCTCAGTGGATTGGCTGTGCTTTTGGCGTGTGTTGCTTCGCCATTTGCCAGTTGCGCACAAATATGACAGCCATGGTGCACAAGGTCTACCCATCTCATGCAATGCTCTCAACGCGAAATTACGAAAATTTCGAGCCAACTGACGATGACGCCGACGTGAGATCGCTAGAATGGAAGATGCGCTGCGCTGCGTTCATATCGGTGGTGATCAGGTTTGGCGGAAAAAACATGAAACCAAACATTTGTCAGCTGTTGAAAACTATACATCCATGAAATATAGTACGGTATTTGGTCTTGAAACGATTTGACAAACGGACCGGATGCTTCCTTTTACTGTGGGCAGGTCTAAAACTCCGCACCGACACAGCACAAGAAACGGTCTAAAACTCCGCGCCGCGGGGCGGCATCGGTGTTGGTGTCGGTGTGATGGTCTAAAACTCCGCTAAAATCCAACCATCCGCTAAAAAGGGTGTCGTCGAACAGGTGTGAGGCGTTCTGTCAGCCTTAATGATCCACGCGGTGACCGTGTCCGAAAATAAGCCGTGTCCGAAAGTGTCCCAAAACGGCGAGTGTATTGTGGCCACTTTTATTTTCGGGACACCACGCGTGACTCCGAGGCGGACAGGACACTGGAGGACTGAACACCTCTGCTCGTATATTTCTTAGCGTACAAATATTGTCACGTACGCATATGCTCGTCTTCAGTTTGCGTATTTCTTCTTCAAATTTCTCAGCACAACCGCGGTCTGTGCGGTGATCATCGGCCTGCCGGCGTTCTATCACGCCGCGCTACGACTGCAGAGTGAGACAACGAGCGAGACGGACTTTTGCAAGGTGTGATGCTGTCTCTGAAATCAAAAGCAACAATAGTAACACGCATTTGTATATCCAACTGGCTGATTGGTCGGTGATCCTGTGCAAACTCCACCTCCACCACACAGAACGCATGCATCACGTGGTCACCAACCAATCAGCTAGTTGGATATATCATATAGAGTTAGACTGTATTCGATTGAATTCTCAATGTTTTGTTGCAAACGTAATGAGCAGAAAATCAGACAATTTTTTTTCTTCAGACAAGATCAAAGATGCTATGGCAGCACTTGGTGCACTCTGATCAGAATTTCGACGAAACTCTAGTGTCAGATCCGGCACAATCGATTATAATGACACCGATCCGAATGGAAAGAATCGTGACGAAACGAAACGCAGACGACGCGGAGCGAATTGGCAGGCTGTCAGACCAGGAAATCGCGAATCCGGAGAACTGGGCGTTCGGCAAATGGATCGGGGAAGAAGAAGAAGGTTGGCTGATTTGTTTCGGTGGATGAAAAGTTTCACCAGCTTGCTTGCCGACAGTTTCGTTCTCAACCACATGGAAGAGCGTGAAATACGGTGCAACGGAACAAAGCGCGCTCGAAAACTATTACAGTATCTAAAAAAGAAATCGGTCACCTGATTGGCCGGCAGCACTGACTGGTCCCGCTCCGACCACTGCAGCGCGTTTCTTTGTTTCAGGGAACGGGAACACACGAAACGGCTTGTTTTAGCCGCCAATTTCCGTTACTTTTCATTGTGTTTTTTTCTAGCAGAAACCTTTGTTGTCAACAACAACAAACATCCGGAGAGCAATGCGGCCGTTCACCGAGACCGACGACGCCAAGAAGGCAGGCGATCAAGTTTGTCACAAAGATTTCAAAATCATTTTCTGTTTCTGTTTTCGTCTCACCGAAACTCAAACAGATCGGTCGTGGCGTGGTGGCGTGGATTGTGAAATTGTTCGTTTTGTGAAAATTCTGTGAGTAAAGTAAAAGTTTTTTTTTCGTATTTTTTAGACATTCGTCTGCGGTCGGCCGGGCCCGGCTTTCGCGGCCAGGCGCCAGCGTCTCCATTTCGACCGAGATCAGGTTGGCGCTTAAAAAACTACGACAACAACAAAAAATTGAAATTTACCCATTTTGAAAATGATTGAAGGAGCCAACGAGCCAGTGTTTGGCGAGCCGTCGTTCCTGGGAATCGCGTCTGCGCCAGCGCCATTCGATCATCTTCAACCTCAACCGTCTGCGTCTTGTGCGCACTTTTTGATTTTGAAATAAATATAGTGGAAAAAAAATGAATGTCCGTTTTTATAACGACAGACTTTTTCGAAATGAAACGCTCAGTTGCGAACATAGTGATGGTGTTGCTTTGTAGAGACTTCAATTCAATTTGAATTTTTTTTCAGTCACACCACGACATTTGCAGCCGTCGCATCACACTCGCGCACCGACCGGACAAGGTTTGCAATGTTTATTTTAAAATTATTATTTCTTTGCTTTGATGCTCTTTAAATGATGATGCTCCAATAAACTTCAAAACAGAACTAAAAAAGTTCAGTTGAGAGAAACTGAAACTCTGTGGTTTGCTAAACTCGTTGTTCGCTCTCAATATTTAATTCTGTTAAAAAACGTATGCAAATTCCGTTTTTCATAGGTTCAGGTCCTTCGTTCGTCAACCTAGCACCACAAGCAGCGCGTGAGTAGAAAAAGAACTTTTTCAGACACATTCTTAGTGAAATGTTTCCGTGTTCAGTAAAAGCAACCAACCAAACAAACAAAAATAATCCAAAACTTGATCTGGATTCACAAACGGGACACTTTTTACAGCATCGAGACCAGAGTTTATCGGGCGAGCACCAGCCCCGGAGCGTAAGTTCGCCAATATTTTCTAGATTTGACCACTTTCAATTGGTTAAGTCAATTCACTGAAATCAATTTGTTCGATTCACAGCTCGACTACCAGCACATCAAAGTCTTGCGCCGGGACCACGTTAGCCTATTTTTTTCAAATGCTCATAAATTGTTATTTTTTTCAATTTTTTTGCACATTTTGTCACAAGCCAATTTGCAGAGCTGTTCGCGCCGTCGCCGCACAGTCGGGCGCCCGCGTCGCAGTCGTTTCAGCCAACGTTCGGCGCTCAGGCACCAGCTCGTCAGCGAGATTTTCACGTTTTTTTGCAGCGAAAAAAACCATTTCAATCGGAAAAACAGTTAATTTTCATTTTATGGTGATTTTGAATTTCAGGTCAACCAACGGCTCCAACGCAGCACAGTCATGCTCCGTTCCCGCAGCCGTTGCAGCCGGAGTTCGACACTCTCGCACCAGCCGGTTTGTTTCGTTGCATAGATTCAAAGTGAAACCGAAACTATGTTGTATCCAAACAACACAAAATCATGATCGGTTTTCTCGAAAACCACCGATGATGAAAATCTCAGTTTTCTTTCTGTGTGTCTTATTAAGGTCGCAGGGACCCGCCCACACCGCAGAGCCTGGCGCCGACGCCGCGACCTTTTGCGCCCGGCTTTGAAAGTTTGGCGCCCGCAGGTGCGATGCTTTTTTGCGCGGGCAGTTTCTTTCTGTTTTCGTGGTTGTTCTGAAAAACAACGGCATTTTTCGCTTTTTGTCAAAAAACCATGACTGTCAAAAATTGAGATTACCGCTCAGGCCGCCGTGACCCGCCGTCGCCGCAAAGTCTGGCACCGCAACCGCAACCGTTCCAGCCAGATTTCGCCAGTCTGGCGCCTGCGCCAAGTATGTTTTTTAGCGTTAACAGCTGTCTTTTAACTTGTTTTGTCCCGGAAAATCAATTTTTGACCAAAAATAGGGCCCTCGCAGCCGGATCGACAGAGCGTGGCACCGGCAGCGCGCCCCAGTCGTACGTTCTATGGATAACATTTCACTTTGCTCAGACTATGAAATCTGTCTGTGGTAAAACACCTTTGACAGAGCAGTTCTGCCCTGGTGTTCGTCGCACTGACGAGCTAGTGGGCACCGTGTGGCGAAACCGCAAACAGCGAACTTCATGTATTTTTGTTCACAACTCTTATCGGCTGTTTTCGTCGTCGCAAAAATCGTCTGTTGCAGTACCACCAGCAATTGGCTGAAAGCAAAACAAAAGCAAACTTGAGAGCAAACTCACACTTCCACAACGCCAGGGCCCGTCCATTCGTCGCTTGCGCCCCGGCCCCGTCCGTCACGCCCCTCGCAGCACAGCGTCGCACCGGCGGCCGCACCGAGCTCACCAGCGCAACAGGCGCTCGCACCCGCACCGAATCCAAACGCCGGTAAAGGAAACACGGTTTTTTTTTGTTTAGTAACCAGCGAGGTGCTTAATAATGGGATTGAGTTGTGCGTCGGAAATCCGATATGCGAATTCTGACAAGAACGCCACACACAGGCGGATGCAAATGCCGCCGCGGGCGCCAGGGCAAGGCCGGCTACGCCGGAAAGCCGGGCCGCGACGGGAATAACGGCCGCGACGGCATCACCGGCAATCCGGGCGCGATCAGCCAGCCGACCAGTGACGGCTACATGTCGGAGCCGCCGAAGCCGTGCATTCGCGCCTGTCCGCCGGGGTAAGCCGCGGGCGTCAACAGACTAATCTAACCAAATGAAAAACCGACAAACAAATGGCGTTTCGACCTGAGCACAAGACGCCGAGCAATGGCGGTCTCTTCAGTTGTGCCCATTGCCCAAAAAACTCAATAAAAAGGCGTAGTTGAAAATTCTTGATAATAAAACGGTATTATTTTGCTCGAATCTTTTTGTTCATTTGTTTGAATGCCAACTGGCACAGCAAACGAAACGCTGGTCTTTACATCGAATCGTTTTTGCTGTGTTTTTATTCCTGATTAATTATTAAAAAATCGTTATTTTGCTCGCTTGCCTTCAGATATCCGGGACGCCCGGGCCCGCCCGGCTATCCGGGTCCGAAAGGCGAGACCGGCGAAGACGGACCGCCCGGCTACCCGGCGTCGCAGGAGCCAAGCATCGGCCCGCCCGGTCTTCCAGGGGATCCTGGCTATCGCGGGGCGGCCGGTCCGCCGGGATTGCCGGCATGTTAAAGTTGAAAACTGTTTCAAGAAACCGATTTCTGTTTTGTATTTTCTTTTGATGTTTTGTTTTGTTATTACGACTTGATACTACAGGGGCAGCGCGGTGTGACCACTATTGGCAGCGGGCCGGAAGGTGCACCGGGCCCACCGGGCGACCCAGGACAACCCGGTGAACCGGGTGAACCCGGCCTGGACGGTCTTCCGGGTGCGGTTTGCAATTTTGTGTTTTTGAATAATGTTAAAAAACTTTTTTATTATAAATCTGTTTTCGTTTGAAAAATTACAGGCACACCGGGGCAACAAGGTCCACCCGGAGAGCCCGGGGAGCCGGGTCGCAACGGCATCGACGGGACACCCGGGCCACCGGGGGCACGAGGACCGGCGGGTCAGTCTGGCGGTTGTAGTCATTGTCCGCCGCCACGAGTGGCTGATGGCTATTGAATAAATTTGAAGGTTTTAAAAGTGTTGTTGACGTTGTAGAAATTTACTGGCGCATAATTTTAATTTGTTTCATGGCATTTTTTACCTGTACACATCATTTTGTTCTGTCATGTCATTCACTATATTCCATCGGTTTACCTTGGGTACTTAACATCTACGTTTGTACTATAAATTATAATCCGTGTCGATGATTGTGCGAGTATTTTTTGAAAAAAAAACGTAATAAAATCGAAATGGTTTTATTTTGTTTCCGCTATACCAATCGCGAAAGTCCCGTAAATCGTTTGTTAATGCGCTCTTGCGTGTTTTGCTGACGTTTTACGAGAGAATTCCACTGATCGTCTTCGACGCGTTCGCAATAAAAAACAACAACACGGCCTTTTCTGAAATAATCTTAACTTTTCCACAATAATTGCGCGAGGTGAAACTAAGAGATCGTTTGATCTTGAATGTGTCTGACAGGTTGATTCACAATGAATGTCTTGTTTGATACTGAAATTTGTTCCTGTCGCGTTGGATGTTCCAACAACATTGTGCTACAGATGGTTTATCAGTGACATTAAATGTCACTATAGGAATTGTTTTTAACTTTTTCTCTTTTGATGCCTAAAACCACTAACATTCAATTAGAGTCCGGTTAAAGTTTATCCAGTTTGTCGGTTGGAAGTCATCAGTCCGCGGAAACACAAATTGTTTAATGGAGCATGTTGCTGATTCTAAAAAAAGTCTATGCAACTGTCTTGCCGATCAGATGAACACATTATATTGTTTTAAAAATAATAAACACAAAAAACAGGAGGTGATGCGTCGGTTAATCAAGCAGACCGTTGCAAAAATATTGACCGTGAAACCATTTTTTCGCTTTATTCAATAGCATCTGTTTGCTGAGTTTGGCGATACGAAAGTTTCTTGGTTTGATTAGGCTTTTCAAAATTCGTGATCAAAATTTTCAAAATTCAAAATTCAAAACACTAGTAAGTGAAATACAATACCTAAAGTAAGGAAAAAGTGAGATTTCATTTGAAAAAAAACTCAAATCGATTGTGTTGTGCAGTGTTTATTCGTAGAAATTAAAAAAAAAACACGTCCGGGTTTGCGGCAGTTTTAGGCATCACGCGTCCGCGCAAAGTGCATCTGTATGACCTGGTTTTAAAAATTTCCGAGAACAACGCAGAACAATACACCATGATCGCACTGTCGTTTCGAATATCAAAAGACTGTTAGTTTTACTAAAAAACCGACCAGCGAGATTTTTTACGGGGAAATAAAATTAATAGTGCCCACATTGATGCATTGGTTAGACTACATCTGTTGCTTTGCACTTGCACGCAAATTATGGATAATCATAGTGCAAAGGTGTTTGGTCTTGAAGTTTTGAGTGTTTTGTTTTTTTTTCTAGTTTTTGCTTCTGTTTGACATAATTTTTGCTTCTTTCATGATATTGAAAAACCGCTAGTCCACACTTTGTTGACCAAACAATGTTTGTAACCATGACAAGCAACGATCGTGAACATTTTTTGCATCTCTGTGAAATAATGCGGTAACTAACATCTTGTTCAAGTCCAAGACCGGCCCCACTTAAGGGACTCGGATCACTTTACCAATATTGAATTCCCGCGTCACGCACGAAAACTGTTTGCCTTATCCACTGTACGCACGCATTGGAGTTTCGAAACCAAAATAAAAGATAGGTACACGCAAAAATTAAGCGACGACGTCGTCGTCGTCATCAAACAAAAAATACGTTTTGAGCGGTTGATTTAAGAAAAATTCTGAATTTTGCAGTCTCTAACATTTTCAGTTTATTTTTAGCGTGAAAAGGGTGCTGGAAATTCACGTGAAAAGGGTGCTGGAAATTCACACTCATTCAAAAGAAACACGTTTCAATAGAATCCAGATCCACGAAAAAAGAAGGGTGCGGAGTGTGAGCAGCCTCCCCTAGGCCGACCAATCAGCTGATTCCACATTTTATTGAGTTCGACTGTAGTATACAGTAACTATTTTGGTTGTTGTTGTTTGCCATTTATTTCCAGTTTCAGTTTAACACCCAACAAATATAATCTGAACAGCCACGATTACAAGATCATGGTTGAATACGGGAAAATCTCGGCGGGCGCTCTGCTACGAGAGGCGGAGTCCGACGAGCACAAGCAAATGCGACGGGTGGCGTTTCTCGCGGTCGTCGTGAGCACGATCGCAGTTATATCGGCCGTGGTCACGCTGCCGATGGTGTACAGCTACGTTCAGGGACTGCAGTCGCACTTGATGGCCGAAATGGCGTTCTGCAAGGTTGGTGGCGACGGCGACGACACACGACCGAGCCTAGGGAGGCTCCGCCCACACCGTGTGAAAAGCGACTCTGTTTCATTGGAATGTTCGGCTGGTAAAGCAGCGCGCCTAGTAGAACACGGCTGCTAAAATGGCCGTTCATTTGTTATAAAGTATAACAGACGCGTTTTAGGCAGCTGAGCTCTTTTGTTTGACTCTTTGTCCCACTCTGCTTCTGTCGTGTTGTGTCGCTTTTTCTTAGTTTTGGTTTGGGAGGCAAGTGATATAGTGAGATAGGCGGCGTGTCAACTCACGATTCACCATGCAGTTGCAATTTTCTTTACCAGTGTCGTTGCGGAAAAACGTTGCATCTAGAAAGTTGAAAAACCAAGGACAAACAAGAACCCGTCCAGACACTTCTTTAGCAGCTTTTCCTTGTCATTATCGAAAACAAATCCTTCACAGTCACGGACACGCGACCTTTGGGTGGAGGTTTCCGCAGTCGATGGCGCAGGCTCATCGCGGCCACAATCGCACGGTCGCCAGCGACGTGGCTGGCTGTTCGGCCAGTTCGTCCGTGACGACGAAGACCCGAAATCGACCGGGGCCGCGCCGCCCCCGGTGCCCGTGCCGCCCGTCCCCGGCGCCGTACCCCAACCGATTCCGAATCTCGGCGCGTCGCTACCGATCGACGACAGTGGATGTTTGTGATTGGTTTTGTTTTGTTTTTTTCGTTTTGGAAAGGTTTCGTTTGCCGTGTTTACGTTGGTGTTTCGTATGTGTGAAAGATGATTCGAATTTTTGGGCGAAACAGCACTGGTGCATTCTGGTGCAACAATTCCAACCAGCAGTGTTGCAAATCGATCAGTTTCTCTGTGTTCTGCTCGACGGAACATCAACCCTTTCTTTCATAAATGTTTGGTAAACACACTCAGCGTTGCTTGCTGGTAGCACAAGTCAACAACAGAATTGTTGGTGGGAACATTGTTCACAGGCAATAAGCATTGGCTCCCCGCCACAATCAATTCGTAACGTACATTGTGTATCGTACTTTTCACACATGCCTTTGTGCAGGCTGCACATGCCATCAAGGCCCACCAGGTCCGCCTGGCCTGCCCGGCCCGGACGGCATACCGGGCAAGAACGGGCTGAAGGGAGCAGACGGTAAGCCGGGCCAGCCGGGCCGTGTGATCAAGCCCGCAAAACAACTCGAGCCGTGCATCATTTGTCCGCCCGGCCCGCAGGGTCCATTGGGACAAATGGGCGCAAAAGGACCGCCTGGACCACGGGGCGCTCCGGGTCAACCGGGTCAACCGGGCAAAGCGGGCGAAGACGGCATGGTCGGGCCAGCGGTGCGTTTGCGGGACACACTTTTTATTGTGAATAGTTTGTTTTCGGCGCTTGATCTATACATTGGCATTGTCCGCTTGTACCGTATGGGACACATTTATTAGAGGGAACATTTTAGAGAACGCTAGAAAGGTTCCCCATTCTTGATGGTGTTCTCCACTGTTTTTTTTTGTTGTTTTTTATTTGAAAAATACTTTTTCCAGGGTGCACCAGGACGCCCTGGCCGTCAAGGACCAAAAGGACCGGCAGGCAAACCGGGCGTGGTCGTGAATGTGCCCGGACCACTGGGACCAAAAGGTGCTCCGGGCGCTAAAGGTCCGAAAGGTGACCCAGGACCACCGGGCAGAGACGGCATACCGGGAAAACCGGGAGCCCAAGGTGAATTCATTGGTTTTGGATGATTTTTTCTTTCATATCCGAATTTCCAGCACTTGGGAAAAGCAATTTTCAAGTAAAAAATCCGATGACTATTATCTGTTATTATGGTTCTGCAACACTATGTACATGCGCGCGCGCACTGAGACCTAACCAGTCAGGTTGAGTCACTTACACTGTAGGTAGGGCCATTTTGAAATGCCGCATGAAGCATGATGTCGCATGCCGCATCCTTTCGACGTCTGTAAACGCACTGAATCCCAGAACTAAAAGAAAACACAAGGTGCTCAGTTGCCTCCATAAAAACTGTTCGTTCATTTACATAGTGCGTTTTTCGTTTCAGGCCCGCGCGGCGAACCGGGACCAGTGGGCATTGATGGCAAAGAAGGCCCGCCGGGACCACAAGGACGACAGGGCAGCCCGGGACTGGAGGGCAGCTGTGCACACTGCCCGCCGCCGAGACTGCCTCCGGGATATTAGATCTTGGATTTCATAATTCACGAACATTTTTGGCGCAACTTTGCAAATTGAAAAGCGTTTTTACTGGTATTTCAAGCATTTCTTGGTGAAATTCGCTTGAAATTCGGTTCTTGGAGTGACTCAGGTATTTTCGCAGTCATTTTAGATTGCCGGTGAAATGGAACTGTGTTGATGTGAATGTTATTTTTACGAAAAAAATAATGGTTGTTTCTTGGTGGAAAATTAATTTCGTTTTTTTTCTTAATAACATTACGGGCCAATACAATGTTCGCGGTAATGTCATGTCACGTTTCGTGTTCAAAACAAAAGTTATTGTGGCTTCCTCAAAACGCAGTATCAATATTTTTTTGAACTGATGTCAATTGTCATAAGTTTTGTCTTTGCAGTAGTAAACTGACAAAAAATCATCAAGAAAATTGACATATTATATGATGCGGTCAAAGCAACTCATTCTGATTACTTATTGGATATTATACCAAAATAATTTTATGTTAGTTCTGGTAAGTTCGTTTCTCACTGGAAAACCATACACAGTCGGTTGATTAAATTTAGGTCACCAACTTTCATCTTAAAACACCGTTAGATAATAGTTTTATGCAAGTAATCATTTTCATTATGTTGTTCGCATGTGGTGCAGCACATGCACTTAGGTGACAAAACACTGCCGCAAAGATTTGTCGTGTGACTTTTAAAAATTCATTTGTACGGGAAACATTCTACCTTGCAAAATTGGCATATTCATTTTTGAACAGTTATATATCATACTAAAACTTGACTACCCGTTCTCAAGTTTTACGCGGCAACCAGGGGACTGAAATTTTAGAAAAATTTAAAATTCATAATTCAGTTACACACAGTGACTTTTGTGTATATGTGGGTAAACAACTCGATGTAGTTGCGCAATCGAAATATGAAAAAGGGACTCAGAGCACACGGTGATAGGCACAAGAAATCAAAAGGTGTGACCTTAAAGTATGTGGACAAAACTGGCCATTTACATGGATAAATGAACAGATGGCCCGTAAAATGGACTTTACATACATAGTGTAATGCAAATGAGCAGACATGGTACAAACGCAGATGCAGAATGAAAAGTCAACGTCTGAAAAGGCTGGCCTAGATATTTCTATCGGTCACAACAACAAATAGTGGACATATAAAATAAAGCCAATATAAATTGAACAGTTCAGATGGCAACGCAGTTGAAGAATTGTTTTCAAATTTGTTTGATTCTAACTTTCTTAAACTTCAATATTGCTGTTCTTGCCGGTTTCTCACTCTAGTGACTTAGTTCGGAATCAAATCGTCTAGCGGTCTCAAGACGATCTTCTTGAAGACGTCCCTGATCGCCAAGGAAGCTTTTATGTGCAGCAGAGCAATATACCGCGTGTCCGGCTTTACAACCTAAAAATCCTCTCAGTAACAAGCGTCTAAAGCAAGATATCGTGTTGAGATCCGACAGATACCGGTACTTCCAAAAGATGACACATAACTTCGGCATCATTCCTCATTCCAATCGACTAGTTTCTAAAAAAATCGCTTTTTCTAGAAAAACCAACAGTAAAAAACCGAATATGTCTTCGTACGAGAAGATGGAGGAGAGCGAGGAGCACCGACGGATGCGTCGCACGGCCCTGCTCGCGGTCGCCGTCAGCACGGTCGCAGTCGTCACGGCCGTCGTCAGCCTGCCGTTGATCTACAACTACGTGCAACAGCTGCAGAGCCATCTGAACGCTGAGACGGATTATTGCAAGGTGAGCGGTGCACTACGATGTGTGTTGGATGGATGGTGTTCTCGTTCTGGCGTTCTTATCATGAGTACATACGAATATAACATTGCGAGTTTCCGGTGTAATTGGAACAGTGTGACACGGGAAAACATTGTTGTCGAGAACACGATAACTTTCGTTCGGCATAAAAATTGTGTCCCGCAACCTGCTACCATGCTTCTATCGGCGTGAAACCGCAAAAACACCAAGACAGTGAAAATGAAGGCAAACTAAGCACGAAATAGTGGCAAGTGACGGGCTGTACATATTAGACGGAACTTTTCAGTCCATCTATCGTTATAACCTCCAATACGATATACTGTATCGCAATCTTTTCCCAAAACATGCCTCACCCGCAAATTCAGTGGAACTCGTACGAGATGTGGTCGAAGGTGCATGGCACGGAGCACGCGGCACGCCAGAAACGTGCCTGGATGTTCGGGCAGTGGCACGAGGAGACGCCGCAGCAGGGATACGCTCAGCCGGCGCCACCCGACCCGTACGCCCCGCAGCCTCAGCCAGACCCGTACGCGGCCCCGCCCCCACCCGAGCCGTACCAGCCTGCGCCGCCGCCGCCGGAGCCGCCGATCATCAGCGACGATCCGCTCATTCTTCCCAGCACATGTCAGTTCTCGTTTTTTTCGAACTTCACTTCAGAATCACTTTCTGCTGCTAATATCATTCATAGCGCAATCATAATTATTCATCCAACGAGAGGGATGCAAATCGCTCCAGCGTCAATTACCGTAAAGTCTTGCATATAAGGTCTCCTTATATAAATTTGAAAATCAAAAATTTCTGAAAAAAGTGGAATTTCGTGTGACAACCTTATAAGTGGGAGGAGGTCTTATAAAGCGAACATTAGGAATTTCGGGTCTTATAAACGGGGTAGGATTTTGACCAAGTCAAAATTTTGAATTTTTTGGTTTCCCGCCGTGTGACACTCCGCCCACTTTTGGGTGGGGGTCTTATAAGTGGGAGGAACCTTATATGCAAGACTTTACGGTAATTGAGTAAAAAACGCACACAATGTTATTTTTCAATAAATAGTGACTTTTTTCATTGCTAGCGCCCGAATGTCCAGCCGAAGAAGAACATCCTTAAATAATCTTCTTATGGTCCTAAATGTTTCAAGCCCTTGACTTTTTGCAGGCTGCACCTGTCACCAGGGTCCACCAGGTGCTCCTGGTCCTGCAGGTGAAGACGGTGAGGCGGGCATTGACGGGACGCCCGGCCGAGACGGACGCCCCGGCAAAAATGGACAGGTATAACAAGCTTAGCTGTGTTTTGAAAGCATAAGGTCACGCTGACAAGTAAAAAAGACCACAGAAACATTGCGTCAAGATGAGTTCCTCTAAATCTGATTCCAAGAAGTAAATCTAACCCAGACTAACTGACCATTTCGTTTCCTGTGCGCGCGCATAGCATGACCGTCGTTTTAGAACATGCATATTATTATGTAGCAAATTAAAATGTTGGTTTCGTCTTCACGCTCAAAACAGTGAAACATGGCGAAACAGTTTGTGCGTTATGTCTTTGTTTGAATCTGGCTGGCTGATTGACTGTGCATTGAGCTAGTTGGTGCAAACAGTTAGCCCAATGCTATGCAGCCAATGTTCATGATTTACTTTTTTAACCGTGCAAAGGAAAACATGCACATCCCAAAATGGCCAGATCCTGCCGCCGACCAGTCTCGAGGAGCCGTGCATCATCTGTCCGCCCGGTCCGCCGGGCCCGATGGGTCACATGGGTCCGAAAGGCCCGAAGGGGCCGCGCGGCTCGCCCGGTCAGCCGGGCTCAAACGGGAAAAAGGGCGAAACGGGCATGGTCGGCCCGTGCGGCCCACCCGGGCGACCCGGCCGCGACGGCCCGAAAGGCCCGCCCGGCGCCGACGGCAAAGTCATTGTGGTCAGTGTGGTTCTTTTCTCATTTCGAAGTTTTTTGTCGTTTTTTTCACTTTTTAAAAGCAGGAACGAAATACAGGACAAAACGCTCTGGGGCGGGAGAACCCGTCATTGTTGGTCGGCTAGTGTTGAGGAGAAAGGGTAGTCAGGTCAGGTATTGTGGATTTATTCAAACGTGTCCCGACTAAAATGACGTCATTTGGTTTAAAAACGCCCGTTTGTCAAAGTACAGGCACTAAAATGCCAGTTTGGTGTGGCTGATTCGCTATTCATCATTTGCTTGCGGGAAGAAATCGGCTAAACGGAAAGTCTGGTTTGCAGTGAACGGCAAACGCATGTTTGGCGGCACATGAGGTCATTTCAGTGGGACAGGTTTAAAAAAATAAGTCATACATGATCAGCAATAAAACCAGCGTGCATGACGAGTACCTGGTTTAAAAAAACCAATCCAAAAGGCCACCAAACTTATGACGACGACAACTCGATGTCGCCTTCAAAAAGGACGTCAATTACACGGCACTTCTCAGTAAAAGAAAGCCAACTCCCAAAAAAACCTCCGCTCTCAGGTCATCGGCCCACCTGGCCCCGAGGGTCAACCGGGTCCCGACGGGCCGAAGGGTGAGCGCGGCGAGCCCGGCCCGGATGGCAAGGACGGAAAGCGAGGCCCGCCCGGACCGCGTGGCGACGCCGGCGACCCCGGCGCGGACGGCCAGTACGGCGACCCGGGACCACGCGGCCCGCAGGGACCGCAAGGCCCCTCAGGCACGTGCACGCACTGTCCCGCCCCGCGACTGCCGCCCGGCTACTAGAACGCAAGCTGGATGACCGAATGAAATTAGTGAATTTCTGTATAATTGGATTCTCCAGTTTTTAGAAAGGTCTCTTCCGCACTTCAAAGTCGTTTTCGTTTCGTATACAGCGATTATTTTGGCGAGTGTTAACGAAAAGTGGAGTTCAGCATTCGAAATCCAAATTCTTACAAAACCACCAAAAATACACCGATGTTCATTTGAAATGCTTTGCTACCGTCTTTTTGTTCATTCACTTAAAAAACCCAAACATCCACGTTTTGCATTCACATTTATCCGAAGCTTGACTAATATCACAACAATGCAACTTGATTTAATCTTCAACAATTAACAAAAATCTGCTGACCGTAATATAATCAATTATGAATGGAATAAAAGTACCACAGTTTATCAGTGGACTGATTATGGGAAGGAATCATAGTAGTAAGGGTATCATGCATAAGCGGGGGGGGGGGGGGGTTTGAAATTAATTAACTAAAATGCAAAAATAATTATATAATTTTTGAAATTGCAAAAATAATTTTTTAATTTTTTAAATTGCAAAAATAATTATTTAATTTTTTAAATTGCAAAAATAATTATTTAATTTTGAGAAAATAAAAGAGTCCAAATTCAGAAAAAAATAAATAATTTCAGAAAATAAATAATTAAAAAGAGAAATAAAAAGGGGATGGTGGCAGGGCACTAGGAGGAATTGGATGTGAGAAAAATAATTGCAAAAATATTTATTTAATTTCGAATCAAAAAATAATAAAGTCAGAAAATAAATTCAGAAAATAAATAATTAAAAAGAGAAATAAAAAAGCCAAATTCCAAGCTTATGAATGATTTATCCATATTTATGAATGGCGTTTTCAAGGTTTCAAATAACGTAGGAAACGAAATTATAGAAATTAACTAGAAAGAAAAGTCCAACTCCCACCTGTTCTAATCTGAGAATTACTTAAAGTCTATATTTTTTTTAAATATTTGACTATTTCATAAATTATAATGAAACGGAAAAAACACATAGGGCTGCAAACGTGCGCGTCCACCGTGACGCGTTGTTTCGATGTCCGATCCTTGTGTATCAAGGATTTCGACTGCGTGTTGCAGAATCCTGCCTTGCAGAAATTGATCAGTCAGCCCGATCGACTTATCAATCCGCAATCGCTGTTCGCCGTTTACTTCGTCGCGAAACAGATCGGTCGGCGCTTAAATTACACTCCTTATTTCTTGTCCGAGCTCTTGCACGAGCTCGTAGCTCAATTGCCGCAGTCTGACTTGTCGTCGAATATCTTCGTTACAATCTTTTTGGTTGCTGAATCAACGCTATCTGCAAACGATAAATTTACATACGATAAACGTAAGTAAACTGACATGCAGTATGTTTCTAACCTCCGTTTTCTTTATATACTGACTGTTTACCCTGGAGGCAACTACTGTAACCTGAATACAGAGCGTCCTTTATTGTTACGAGTCATATAAACTGTTACGTCCTCTGTTTCCATAACACACACAAAGTTTTAACCAAAGCACACAAAATTCAGTGAGCGATTTTGTTTTAGTCTGCCAAGAAAAATATTTTTCCTTTGGCTTGGCTTGGAATTTGGCTTTTTTATTTCTCTTTTTAATTATTTATTTTCTGAAATTATTTTCTGACTTTATTTTTTTTGATTCGGAATTAAGTAAATATTTTTGCATTTATTTTTCTCACATCCTATTCCTCCTAGTGCCCTGCCACCATCCCCTTTTTATTTCTCTTTTTAATTATTTATTTTCTGAAATTATTTGTTTTTTCTGATTTTGGACTCTTTTTTTATTTTATTTTCAAAATTAAATAGTTATTTTTGCAATTTAAAATGGACTCTTTTTTATTTTCTCAAATATTAATAATTATTTTTGCAATTTAAAAAAATTAAATAATTAGTTTTGCAATTTAAAAAATTAAATAATTATTTTTGCAATTTAAAAGTTAAATAATTATTTTTGCAATTTAAAAAATTAAATAATTATTTTTGCAATTTAGTTAATTAATTTCAAACACCCCCCCCCCCGCTTATGCATGATACCCTTACTACTATCATAAAGAATCATAAAAGAATAAGTTCAGTCCAACGGGATTCTCAAGCGTTAGCTCGCCGCCATGGTTGGAAAGGCCAGCGGGAAAACCTGAAACAAAAAAACACTTTCCATCTTCACAGTTTTGTTGTTGTCGTTGTTGTTGCTGGGATTTTTAGGCGATTTTTTTAGCCAGGGCTAACCCAAAGAAGCGTACAGAACGCCACTGAGTAGGGCGCCCATCGAGTTTTCTCTGTCATTAAGTGCCTATACACCCCTCGGCGGGGCTCGATCCCCGAGCGCACAGACTGTAGTCTAACGCACTACCACCAGGCCACGAGTTTTTGAGATCTGGACAGGTGTGCTCCCGGACACCCGGTACTGTTATGAACACGCGCACCGCATGTTTTATTTATTTATTTGCGCACCAGTTCCGGAAAAAATAAGGTACAAAACTCCGGCGGAAACGGGCAAATACTGCCCCGAGCCTAATGCACCTTCGACTTATTAGGGAGACGACCATTAGATGTTATTGGTCACTTCAGTTTCTCCATTATGTGTCTTGTCCGCAGCAGAGTTCGAACTTACTACTAACAAAACACCTGCGAACAGGTAGACCGAAGCCCTACACCTGCGCTATAGACACGAATGTTCGCACAAGTGACTTCAGAAATCACGGTGGAATGTGCCTCAACTACAGTCCATCTGGAAAATATATGCAACATGACGTGTTGACCAACCAATTAGCGCTGAGAATTTCTCATGAGCAACCAATCAGCGCTGAGAATTGCAATGACCAACCAATCAGCTACCGTATTACCTCTATTAAACCCCCCCCCCAAAATTAACCCCCCCCAAAAATAAACCCCCACCCCCTCGACAAGTTTCCAAATAATCCCCCCCCAAAAATAATCCCCCATGGGGGATTATTGAAACCTGTTTGAAACACATACCCAGCGAATTCAGTGGCTGGTTGCAGTGAAAATGATGAAATTGTGCTACCAAAGGCCCCAAATAAATGAGTTAATGGTAATTTCATTACAAAAGGCTGTTGTAAAAAGAAATTTCTATGTAGAATAGAAGTTTCTGCGACTTCCTTCCTGCCATGGAAGGTATTTTTGCCATTTTGCCCACTCCTAAAAATGGTTTCCAAATAAACCCCCCCCACCCAAAATAAACCCCCCCCCAAAATAAACCCCCACCCCCAGAAGTCGCTGAAGAAATAAACCCCCATGGGGGTTTATTAGAGGTAATACGGTAGTTGCATATATTAGCGAGATTGACTGTAGCACCAACACCAACAACATACAAGTTTAATCGTACCTGATCATAATGCTCAACAAAATGTGCCTCAACGTCGCTTTTGACAAACTCTGGCAACTCAGTGAAATCCTGTTCGTTGTCGGCTGGCAACAGGACACAATTGACATTTGCACGTTTCGCCTGAAAATATTGAAACGAAACACTATGACAATGAATTGAAATGACTGGTATTTATTTTGTTAGTTTTCCGCACCTGTGCTTTGCTCGCCATCACCATACGCTGTTTCCTGCTCACTTCTCCTCTGCAGCTGTACTCTTTTAAAAAATGATCCCTTTGCGGCAGATTTTTTTAATACAGAGAAATCAAACAATGTAGCACGGTTGTATAAGTGGTGGCAGTAATTCGATGTAAGCAAGCAGTATAAGTGGTTGCTAAAGCACAAACACGGTTTCCAACCGAAAAATGGAATTACGCATAACACGACATTTGAATCAACTGCCAAATCCGCAAAAAAAACAGAGTAATCATTGCATGTTTTTTTCATAACTGAATAAACTGCCGAACGGAACACCAAAAAAGTCGCTTTACTCGATTCGACAATCAAGCTCGACTAACCGCCAGCACTTTTTCCTTGATGCCACCAACGTCGAGCACTTTACCGGTGAGGGTAACTCCGCCGAAGTCATCGCCAAATCCTGGCGTACCGCGGGTGCCACTCGCCACTGACAGAGTGACGTCACTAAAGGACACCGGCGCTCGGGCCGTCTTTCGGTGTGGCGCCCTGGAAAATCGCGAGGGGAGGGGTTGGGGGTGAATTGTGAAGAAACTGTGACGTTTATTCAGTGCGAGTCACTGCAAAGAGTGGAAAGGTTACACTTTCTTTCTCAGGAAAAAAATCGTATCCCTTGTCAGAAAACACACCGCAATGTGTTTCATGAGCACACACTTTGGAAATAGTGCACTCTGTAATTTTTTTCTGTATGCCATGTCATCAATCCTAAAAAACGCAGTTTCTGATGTTGACGTCGGGAAAAAGTGTGATCGTTTGTTTTCTATATGTCGTCATGTCATGAACACTAAACACGGTTACGGTTATTTTAAACATCGATACAGTTTGTTTGGTTAAACCAGTCATTTTGTCACAGAAGACGAGTCAACGAAAGAAGAAAGAACGGAATCGGAGTTGCAAGAAACATCCATCAGTCACAAACGGGGTGCAGAGACTTCAGTCAAAACCGGTACATTATTCTTTCTTCTCACCTGTATAGCAATTCAAAGTTCCGTTTACGTATGTTCAGCATTCCACAAAAAAGTGACAGGTGTAAAGAAACACACTGTAGCCCGAAAGCAAAACCGGCGTGCTCAAACCTCCTCCGGCGCGTGCACGTGCAGATGCGCTTTCTCGAGAAAGTCGGTAGCGTCCGGAATTCGCTGCCGAACGAACGCCCGTGCGAACGTGTACGCCGTACGTGCGGACTCCTTCATGACGTCGCCCAAGTGGCCGGTCAACTCCAGTGAGCCGTCCTCTTTCGCATCCACGGACAGGCGACGCTGCAGCGAGGCCTCGACGAACAGCGCCGCGCCACCTTGCACAATAGCAGAAGTACTATGATCTTTTATTTTGCTCCCGATATTCAATGCGCGCCATCGCGGGGTAAACAGCTGCGAGCAGGACGCGGGAATTCAAAATTGGTGAAGTGCTCCGAGTCCCCTAATTAGGGCCGAGTCACTTAGGGTGACTTTGAATTGCCACATAAATATTGAAACTAGTTTTATTTTCACGTCTGCACACGCATTCAGTCGCAGAACTAGAAAAACTGATAATACTACTCGTTGATCTGAGTGAGTCGCGTCTTCTTCGGTTTGCTCTTGTCTTCCGTTGACAACAGCGAAAATCCACGTCACAACGTCGTGATTCAGGTTGGTTCCGAAAGAACCCAAAAAATCGCGAACATCAAAAATCCACACACACACCAAAAATACAGAAAGACAAAACGAAATAAATTGCCGTCACCCATTGAAGTCCACGCGAGACCCATAACAACGCCCGGCGGCGTCTCCCTTGTACAAACGATCCCGGGTGAATTTCTGGTTTGCCGGACGTAGCTGTTCAAGTTGTCACGGTCGACTGAGATGACCGAGTCCGTGTCCTTCACCAGTTGCAGCTCCGCTTTCCGGAAGATCTGGGAACGAAAAAACAAAAAAAAATCCCAAAAAATGATCGTGTTAGCAGAGCCGAGAGCGCGCGGATACGGTGTACCGCGGTGCGCTACCCCAAGCCGCAAAGATCACGTCCGTCAAACGTTCTTGCAAGGCTACTGAGGGATTTTTTTCTGAAAATTCCGCAAGACTAACATGATGACCCAATTGCAGACTCATGATACCACGCACTACCGTCAGTTTAATCATCATGTGTATGCCAAGCAGACCCGTGCGAGGGCTCCGTTTGCAAAAGCCGGGTCCCAAAAACAAGTTCAAGCGGAACCGCGTCCAAGTGAAGAACCCGCTTCGTGGTACACCGCACCGTGTTTCCTTACTCGGCTCTAGACTGGCGGCAACTGCACATTCAACAGGAGGATGCAGGATGATTGGATGTAACTGTGCAGCCGACCAGATCAGATACGTAATTGAGATGA
>JASANC010000981.1:0-50899 GCA_030248135.1 Theristus sp. LFF4_11 | reverse complement strand
AGGATACTTTGTTTTAGTGCACTTTTTTTTAGTCGGCTTTAGTTTTGCTCAGTGTACGAGACACGTTGCGGTATACCGTGCTCCGAGTGTCGTGGTTTTCCACAACACAGCACACCACACGCGCGTTGGCATCCCGCAACCGGTTGATTGGTATCAATTCAGCTCAGCATTTGACTATTTTTTATCACGAACACATGTGGATATATTTTCAAAAATCCTCGAAATCATCGCCAGGTAAAATGCCGCAAATGCGCGCAACCCCGCCAATGTGGATCCCACCGAATCACTTCCGTCAGCGACTGGCGCAAACATTCCAGGACACCCTGTAAGTTGAAAAAGAACGGTGAACTTCTTTACGCTCAGTTTAGGTACGTCAAGTTTTTTCACAAACACGCTGATTGGTTGCTTTTCTCGTCATACGAATTGGTTGGCTATTTTAGCGTATTCAGGTCACAAAACGTCAGCCAGCCAAGCGCGTGCGCCGGTGTGTAAGGCCATTTGTCCAAACACAACGATACCGATCGAGAACACCGTCCTGCTGACTGGCGGGGCATTTTGGCGAATCAGCGAATCAATCCATCCATCCATTAATTCCGCAAAAAAGCAGAAAACTCCAATGCTGTATGAACGTCCTGTGGTACGGAGCAGTGACGCAATGCAAAATTCCAAATAGCCCCCGGCCAATCAGCGCGGTGGTGCGTGTTTCGGACTGACGTGCACGTGCGCGCCGCAGACGGCCGGCAGCAGCTCTGCCGCCGTGCACCGCTGTAGCGCGCGTCCGTCGCACAGCGGCACGCAGGCGGGCGGCATGCGCCGTCGTTGGCAGCAGTCCACTGCCGCACGTCGAGTGTCCGAAGCGCAGTACAGCCAGGTGGTGGTGTGGTGAGCGCACGACTGAACGGCTGCGGAGTGGAGCTGCACGGTGTGAAACGTTCAGTCAGTCAGTTTTATTCTGCAGCGCACGGCATGATACCAGAGAAGTGTAAGACACCATGAGTGGGCAAGCCAAATGTTCGCGGTTGTAGAGGTGACATTTTGATTGTTTTTGTTTTTTTTTGTTTTGCGAAATCGTGTTGCTGTTTATTTTACTGTTGAGTCGCTGGCTGACGTGCATCTCACACGCGGAATAGAATTGTTTTTGTCGAATAGAAAAGTTTTCACAGTCAAACTCGAAATTATATAGGGAATCAGCTGATTGGTTGGTGTGGTCACGTGACGCATGTTTTCTATGTGCAAGAAGACAGACGACGCTCCACCCACAGCAATGCCTGGTACAGAAAGCATGCATCACGTGACCTGACCACCAACCAATCAGCTGATTCCCTGAATTCAAATGTGCTGCAGCTTGACTCTGAGGAAAATACCACCAACTTGCTCTTCTGTCACGTTGTATCGACACAACTGCCGCCCACATGCACCTTCTGAATCAGGCAACAGTGTTTCACAGCAGGTTCGCAATCGAAACTGGTCGGTCGTTCGACAGCTGCACGGGCACATCCGATTGAACACTTTCGGCTTCGATTTGCACTTGCCTTCTGGCGCCTTGAATTCAATGACATCTCATTATGTGAGCACGTTTTTTTGTTTTTCTTTTGTTTTTCCTAGTTTTTTGTAAAGAATAGTCCGCTGAATCTTGGAGGCGTGTTTTTGCAAATCGAAAATTGTCCGCATGGTTTTAAATTCATGACTTTTAATTTTGATTTTTATTATTATTATGTTTTAATAACAAACATTATGAATTTGAATTGTGAATTTTGTTTGCAAAAGCGCCGCTTGCCGACAAACGGCAGTAAAAACAACCGTCTCGAAGCGCTGAGTTCGAAAATCACATTTGTTTTGTTCTACCTTAGTCTCATCTGATACCCCAAAAATGACTGGAAACCGATTTCCTTAAAACTAATTTTGGGCTGTTTAACTGGCACGAACTGCTTACATTAAAGTATCTAGATGAAAAGCGGACAACAACGAGTAACAACGAACATCAGGATTGTCGTGCGGTCATAAAATTTTAGCGGTCATTTTAAAAATTCTTTTGAGACTTTCACTCACCAACCGATGACACCATGATCGCTCGTGGGGACACTCCGCACTCAAATGCGCCCCTGTTACTCCTGATTTTCCCACGCTCCTTTTCGACGGTCTAGGTCGTCTATTTCTGGCTCCTTCATCTTTCTCAACGGATATTAGCAGGACAAACGTTGCTGACACCAAGGGAAATATTCGGGGTAGCATTTTTTTCGTCGTGTAATTTTGACTTTTTAAAGTTGATAATCGAGTTGTTGTTTTAAAAGAGCAAGTTAATGAAGACGACACTCATTATTGCAACAGTGGCAATGTCGAGATTGACTATTCTGTGTTCTTAAAATTCTTGAATTCTTAATTCTTTTAAATTCTTAAAATTGACGATTCTTAAAAACTGACGCAAAACACATTCACTGTTTGTTATTTCTCATTTGTTGAACGAAAATTTTTACTTTCGATGTACGTAGATCGTTTTACCCGCTGGGTCACAAATCCGCCTTCGCACGCGTCATAATAATACAGTTTTTCAGCTGTTTTATTCTGTCGGGGAAAAGTTTTGATGTTGATACATGGTAATTGGTCTGCAAAATTTGATGTGAGTATTTTAAATTGAAATTTGTGTATTGCGTTAGTGCATCTTAGGTGTTTTGGGTGTGCGCTTGGGGGTTTGTTGTTCGATTTCAATGTTGAGCACATTTTCACACCATTTCAGCACGTCTGTCTCGCAATATTTTGGGGCATTTAAAAATTTGGGGCGCCTTTTTGCGCTATAGTCCCGAAGAAAATTAAACTAAACAACACTTTTGCTTGTTTCTCTAATAAACCAACGAGAGACTGATTTTTTAATGTTTTTAAAGATCACAATTTGGAAACGCAATACAAATTGGTCCCACTGAGAATGTCAGAAATCGTGTGGCTAATAAAACAAGCTTATTGAAATTTCAAACGCTTTTTATTTGCGATATCAGTTGACCCGTGCGTTGCCGTCCGTGTGAAAATTAAAAACTGAAACAGGCTCAAGAATTCAATGAGAAAATCATTTTATTGCTTGTTCCAGCCGCGGGTGACTGACTGAACAAATATGAGCAGTTTATTTGCTCATTTTCAGATTGACTCAATATACTGTGCCAGTGCATTATGGTGTTAAAGTAAATATAAAGAAGACAACAGTGGGTTTTAATAAAATCCCATAAAAATCCGCTATGAGAAAGTGTCCCCTGCGTGCGCGCAGATCAGCGCTCCTGTTTGCTTTTTTGTGTTGTAAAATGCGCTAGGAATGGCTGCAAGGTTGTGTGACGCACAATTTTCGAGTTGAACGTTTTCCGTGTTTTGTTAAAAAGTTCTTTAAAGTTTTCAAGTTTTGACCGGCAAAAAAGAGTCAACGCTTTGACTGTGTGATGACTGCTTTGCCCCTGAAGATCTTTTTCACACATCTTATTTAACGAAAACAATTATCATATGCAGAACAAAGTGTTCACCAAAGAAAATTCACGCGTCCCTACAAAGTCAAGAATAATCGAAGCTCATTCTGTGTAGTAATTAGACACTCAAATGTCTGAAGCATTCAATTCGACCACTGAAGACGAAAAAATCGAACGTGAAGACAAGGGAAAATCTTGACAATTTTCAAGTACTACATGACACATGTACATACAATGTGAAGCTTCAAAATCCACTTTGCAGATGTCTGCTGCAAATAAACTGCTCTGTTAACATGGATAAAAAAAGCTTCTTTCGCACTTCAAAACGAGCCGAACCGAAAACGAAAAATATATGATGATTTACAGCAAATCTCTTCTCGCCACGCGTACACACAAACGCACACACACACACCATTACATGTAATTTTTAGCGATAACAAGTGCCGCTGCTGCTGCTTGCAATAAGCGTAAATAGCATAACTACCGTACTTAAGGGTGTCTAGTCTTCGAAAGTCGAAAGCACTTTCTTATAAGGAGTGAAAACCGGGGCGAAAAGAGTCCTTAAAATATGAAAATATACATCTTACACAAGCCGCAAAACCCTTAGAATTCCATTTTCTAGTGCCCGCATCTGCCACTGGACGCTTCATAGCACCAGTGTCTAAATCGACCTATCACTGGGGTTCATGTCGTGTTAAAATTGTCTTTCAAGTGGTTCTTTTCAGCGATTTTCGCTTGTGTTTTTCGTCCACCCCACCCATTACTAGATGGTCTCGTTTTGTATTATTTCTGGCACATTTTTGGTTCACTGGGTTTAGCATTCGGTTTAGGTTTTGCGGTCTTGACAAGCATCCGCTTAGCGCAGCGTTCTCCACGTGACGAGAACCTATATTGACAAACTTTGCATTAAGTTTGAATTGGTACAAATTCTACAGTTCCACATGATGATAACGTTTCAAGCGGATAGGTTTATTAATTTTAGATTATTGGTTAAAACTGTAAGCGGAGTACTGTGTTTTTTCTTCAAATAAAATTCATGGGGTCAATTGTTCCAAGCCCATGGCCGAGCTAACAAATACTGCCTTCAGTTGAAATCACGTTTCCAGGAACTGTTTATTTTGCTCACGGGGTGAAAAAGCAACAGGAGAACAACACGAAAAGAGGACTGAAAAACTTTCTTCAACCATAAAAATGATCACACTGGAAATCTATAAACTTTCCACGGTGGGGTTCAAGTACACAAGTGGCATGCTTGGTTGGGCAGCCGACCAAGAAGTGAGTCTAAATTAGCGTATCCTTCACGGAACGTTGAGCTGAAAACGCGCATGCTGACAGCGACGAGAAACTAGAAAGACCCTCAAATTGAATTCAATGATGATCTGATGTACGCACAACGGCAAACAAGAAATTCAACAATCAAATTTGCCAAACATACAGAGAAATAAGCGGCGCAATATAAAAGCATGGCGGTTCTCCTGGCTGCCTCCTCGCGGCCGGGCGTTTTCAAGTGAACCCATCTGGCCTTTCCAATCGAAATTCACAATAGGAGAACTTGCGGGAGACTTTTCCTCTTTTTCAATCTCTTATTGCAACGATTGTCGCTCGTCTGATTCGATTACAAGAGTGGACTTGTTGGCGGTCGGGTGGGGCACTTCGGTCAGGAGAGGATGGAGAATAAAACACGCAGCCTCAAGCGCTCTATACAGTAGGGTACTTCTGATTATAAAGGGGCTTGTGGTGTGTGGGTATTGGTCCAGTTGGCAGAGCAGATACCATCTATTTCCACAAGCGTATCGTCATGTTATGACGTCATGTCATGACGTATGACGTCATGTGCTCTAAAACATGCGCTTGTTAAACACAGCAACGCGGAGTTTTCAATGTGACTGGATTCTTGCTCGTAAGAATAATACGTGAAATTGTGAAGCAAACCGAAACTGTGGTGCCTCCACATGCCAAACGAGCGTTTGTGAATTACGGTCATTTTCTAATCACGTCATTTTAGCCCAGCTCGTTCTAATATTTCTACAATAACTTGCTGTTTGAAAGAGTAGATTTTTTCAAACGTTTTTAGACCAGCAAGACAATTGAAGGCGTTTGTCTATAGCTAGTGATGTCATGTAAAAATACATACAGTCTACACTGTAACTCAATAACATATCCAACTAGCTGATTGGTTGATGCATGCAGTCTGTGCATGAATTGCTGAGAATTTGCGTCGGTCGTCTTGCACAGAATGCATGCATCACGTGAGCACCAACCAATCAGCTAGTTAGATATGTTATTGAGTTAGACTGTAGATAGTCTACAATGTAGAAAGAGTGATTCTACGTTGTTTGTTTCCCCAGAAAGAGTGACCGTTCGGTGAGCCAGCATACCGACGGGATTCAAAATGCGGCCAATCAAGCTGGTTGCTTACGATATTTTGGTTCGACTGTACTGTCGACGCGTGTAAATCATGGGCAACCAACCAGCTGATTCGCTGCTTTTAAATTGGCTCACTGTGATTGGTGCAACCAGTTCGATGCAGCCAATCAGCGTGCCAGATTCAAATGCCAAAATGATCAAATTGCATTTTTGTTCTGCAATTGACTGTAACAAGAGAAATGCGATGTATAGTCGACTCAATGAATACCCCGCTTTGCCAGTTTGCATTTTCTTGTCGGGTGCTTTGACTTTTTCTGGTTGATTCCGTTCAATTGTGCTTGCCATTGTTTGTCGCTCTCTTTCTCTCTCTCTCCACGTTGAATGGGCCTCATTCAATTGACCGCGTAGGCCCACTGACTTTCTTCTCTCTCCCTCTCTTGAAATTCAATTGCGGTTCCTCTTTTCGATTTTGCGCTTCCACGGCGCTAAAAGATATTTAGAAAAGGGCAATATAGTTGAGCTTTTAGAGGATGTTATGTGCGTACGATAAGAGAGAATCTGGTTTTGTTATTTGTTATGTGTCGTGTGTGTACATTGGAGAAAATACGGTAGTTTGGCGGTTTTGATTTTCTTATGTGACTGAACATTCTCAGATGACTAGAGAATCGAAAAATAGTTTCGGTTTGGAAATATTGGTTTGGTTGTTGATTGATTTTCATCCACAAAGTCGGATAAGTTACAGTAAGACACTTTTATGTCAAAGGTTTACACAGCCTCCGTTGAAACATAATGCACATATAATGTGTGTCGCTTTCTCGGGCACATTAGCTGTACTCATTTGAAGCATACACACAGTGGTTATAAACTGAAAAATTGGTGCCTGATTAGAGGGTCCTACCAACGGTGATTTAGCGGAGAGAGGAGATGCGTGGTAAAGTTTCTTGACAGCAAATTCTGTTTGAAAATTACGAAAACATTCCGATTAGTGGCCAACACTGATACGTGTGTTTACGGTGTCAATCACTGGCACAACGGCGAAAGCGATAATAATCAACACATGGCGCTCTTGTTATGTTTTTCGGGGGCATCTTGATTGGCTGTTTCTAGAGAAAGAGAGTGCAATCAACCGCCTAATTTTCTCTGCTCTGTTTGTCACGTGCCAATGGAAGAATTGATGTCATTATCTGCTGTCGAAAACGATCTAACTACGGATGCTAACGCGCGGCTAAAAGCGTGAAGAAATGGACTTGGCGCTGAATGTGTACGTTTGTCTTGTCGCCACTTTGTTCTCGCGTTGGTGTTTTCTTCAACAATCGTCTTTGAGGTTTACCGTAACATTTTTTCTCACTAACGTTCTTGTCTCAGTTTTGTGGCTATATTGATTGAGCCGTGTAAAACAAAAAATGTTTTTTGTTGTTTTTTTCAGCCAAGGCGTTGTTGTTATTCATGCGATCCACGGTGTGATGTTCTTCTTGAGTGTGCTTCAATAAGGAGGAGCACTTTTGTTGAAAAAAGTCTGAAGAGTCGCACATTTTGTATACTCTTGAAAGGTCAAGTGGTGTGGTGTGATGGGGAGTTCGAATAAAAAAACACCAATTTGCAGGTTGTAAACAGCAAATGTTGATTAATGATGAGTAGGAGTGGGACAACATTGAAAGAAACAACAATAAATGGATTGAACAAAAAAAAATTGCAGGTTTCACGTCGCGTGTGCGCGCTTTTATGTGCGATTTTGACAGCCCAAGGTTGAGTGGAGCAAAAGTGGAGAGGAGCCTTCTCTTTTTACTTACTTGATGGAAGCATCCAAGCAATACTGAAAACATTCAGCTTTATTTGTTGCTAAACAGACACTTGAGTATAATTATAGCAAAACACATGTGTATGAATGTAGATTTGTGAAACCCTTGTTTCGATCATATATTCATGCTAAATTTGAGGTACATACAGGCCATGTGCATGTACAAAGCTCGATGGTGTACGAACAAATACAGATGAGTATGATTCAGTCCTGCTGGAAGTATTTAAAGTTATGCTATTGAGTCTGATTTTTATATTAAGCACATGACATAAACAGAATGTATCTATGTACAAAGGAAAAACAAGTTAAAACAGTGAGATCTGACAACGGATAATTGAAAAACTAAACGACACCAATCACAGTTACACTCGGCTCCGCACTTTCAGGGAAACAAACGATCATTTATGTGCACAAAGTAAACATCAATGCGAGGTACGATCGTATTTACAGTTGTGCCAACTTGTACATGTGCTCTGTATAAACTGTATATAGCTGTGTAATGTTTCATCGAATAAACTGCAAAAAAATACACAACAAGAAACTATACCAAACGATTAAAAAAGCGAATACAAAGAAAGAGAGCGAAAACTTAAGCGACATTCGTAAAGCAGTATTTAGTGACGCACAGCTGTGTTAAAACATAGCTACGCGGTTACTAAACAGTGCTTCATGAATGCGCCTTAAATCAACAGCAATAACTAGCAAACAATCCTCGAACGTCACCAGGTGCGCATCGCGTAGTATGCGGCCGGGTGTCCGGCGCCAGCCGACCCGTAGCCTGCCGCCGCGAACTGGTGCAGTCCCCCGAAGGTGCTATTGAACGCGGACGCCGCGTGCGCGTTGAACAACGCTGACGCTTGCTGATGTTGCGCGTGATGCTGCGAATGATGCGGCGCAATGTTGCCGTTATGCGGCGCGCTCAAGTAGCGGCTATTAAAGTCGGCCGCCGATCCAATTTGACTCGTCGTTATCGATTGGTTGGCGGCGTTTGTCGCACCGCCGATCGTGCTGTCCGGCGTCGAGTCCGGCGTCGCCAACGGACTCGTGTCGCCGCACGGCTTGCCGTCCTTCACCAGAACGGGCACGGCGATCTTGCGCGGCGACATGTCGGCCGACGTTTGATGATGCGACGTTAGCGCCGTCGCCGTTGGATGATGCGACATGAAGAAGTCGTGGTGTTTCGCGTTGTTATTGTTGGTATTATTGCTGTTTGCGAACAGCTCGAGCGGATTGTGATGCGCCTTGTGCGGATAGTCGGATGTGGTGTGGTTGGCGGTGGCGTTGTTGCTCGGGTGATGTTGACCGGACTGTTGACTCTGTTGCTGGTGACTGTGGTGGTGCGCGCGCAGCTGCTGCGCGTCGAGCATCTGTTTCTCTTTCGCTTGACGCTTCATCTTGTAGCGGTGGTTTTGGAACCAGATCTTCACCTGTGGACTTTTTGTTTCATTTTGATTCTGCAGACTCCTGTTCAGATATACTGAGATTCGAAGGACCGTTATAAAGATGCTCAAAAAAGGTCCCGTAAGTTGAGAAAAGCAGGTTCTTTTGAATATTTTTAAACCACCCCCTGCGGAGAAGGTCCGTCTCTTTTTTGTTTTCGAAGCTTTCGTTTTGTGTCCCGTTGAGCATGATGAACCTTTGTGATTGTCAAGTGGATAAAACAATCAAGTGTTCCTTTCAAACGTTAAAATTGTGCAACTAACCACACAATATCATCAGCAAAAACTACACCACACCAACCTGCGTGGGTGATAGGTTGATCAGTTGAGCCAAGTGTTCGCGTTCCGGTGCACTCAAGTATTTTTGCGTTTTGAACCGGCGCTCCAATTCGTAAACTTGCGCCTAATTTGTGAAAATTGGATTAAAAACTGATTTGTCAATAAGATCGTATGTGGCGCAATGTTGTTGCTTGACCGCTCAAGTGTACAACACTCTTAATTTACAAAAAAAACCTGAAGAGTTCAAGAAGTTGCCGAAGTTTAAAAATTGTAATGTATTGCTTCGAAGTGTACAGCACTTTGCAGAATGACACTTGAGCGTAATAACAAACACTCTGTATGTATGTGACAAGCAAGACTTGAACCGAAGTATTCTTGAACTTGAATGACACTGGACCGAAAAAAGTGCTTGATGAGAAGACACCAAAACACCGTCGAGTGTTGTCACACGTTGCGTGAGAACATAAGCGGGCGTTTTTGCATGCTCGATTGAACTTTAGCAAACATTGGGATGATGGCAGGACAGACGAACGAGTAAGTATGGTAAACAATATGGAATAAACCATAAATGGACCAGAAAGTGAAACGTTTCCGACACTGAGTGTGCAGCATTAGCTTTAAGCACAGCGTCACAGTAAAGTTGAGGACAAAAACGAAAGAACAAGAAGTGACAGAGAAGAAGCGACAATAACTGATAGTAAAGGCAAGCTAATGACCAAGAATTGTCAAGTGTAAGTGAAATAAAGAACAAATCAGTGTACATGTTCGGTTATATTCAAGGAAACCAGTCCGTGCAGGACGAAGATCTGAAAATGTTCCCAACCTGTGTGAAAAGCACTCGCCGTTTTCGGCGCTGTGCCATCGGAAACTGTATTCCAGCCGCAGCGGCTTTCGCTGGATCGACCGCCATTCCCGCGAGTCCACCGATGCCACCCATTTGCATGCTGTTCGAAAAGCGCGCAACTGGAAAACGGACAGACCCAATCGTGAATTATCAGCAATCAGTAAATGGACTGTTTGCATACGTAGAGTCTGTTGGCGGTCGTGCACTGAATGTGTACCAATCGACATATCGTGCTACAGTCGTCTTTGTAGTTGAATCAGTTCCTTTTTCACTTCTACTGAGCACTTTCAGTGCAGGGACACTGTGTGTAAAGTAATGCGCGGAGTTTACAAAGCTCGACCATGACATAGTTCTCTGCACAAAAGCGGCACACCACACAAAATCAGCACAACGCCGAATCCAAAGGCAACCGATCACCAAACATAAACACCAAAGTCATCAATGGCCAAACGGCAAAAGAAAAAAACATATGCGCGAAACGTACGCCCAAATCGCGGGTCGTGACCGTACCAGGCGCCCGCGTAGCTGGCCGTAAAGTCAGCCGTGGCGCCGGTCGACATCGCCGGGTAGCCGCATGCGTTCGTGTTGCTCGCGGCGGTCGCCGAGTGGTGGAACGCAGCAGCGCCGGACGCACTTGACGCTGGCGGCTGCGTCAAGTGGTAAGCGGCGCTGGCGCTGCCCGACGGGCTTACGGTACCGTTGTTCGTGGCGGTGCTACTCAGGAGGGTGCCTGGAATACCGTAAAGTCTTGCATATAAGGTCTCCTTATATAAATTTGAAACTCAGTCAGTCAGTCAGTCAGTCAGTTTTATTCTGCAGTGCACGGCATAATACCAGAGAAGTGTAAGACACCATGAGTAGGCAAGCCAAAAATTTCTGAAAAAGTGGAATTTCGTGTGACAACCTTATAAGTGGGAGGAGGTCTTATAAAGCGAACATGAGGAATTCCGGGCCTTATAAACAAGGTAGGATTTTGACCTAGTCAAACTTTTGAATTTTTTGGTTTCCCGCCGTGTGACACTCCGCCCACTTTTGGGTGGGGGTCTTATAAGTGGGAGGAACATATGCAAGACTTTACGGTAATTGGAATTCCTCGGAGCGCGAGTCGACCACCGGCGGTTACTATTTTTTTGAGAGTGTGACACAATAATGTGATAAACTGCGGTATTCTAAAGCGGATCGCTTTGGAGGAAAAACAAGAAGTCGGTCACACGACGCTGAAAACCGTTTCCACACATTTTGTCAAACATTTTTAGTAAAATGCTCCATCTTCAGTGGCTATACCGGTGGTGGTCAAACAAAAATGTCTGGTCAAACAAAAATGTCTGACTACACCGGTGACCGATGTAACCGAACAAGATTGAGCGTATGGTATTTAAAACAGATTTTGTAGATTACATTTTTCTAGATGTAGAATGACACTTCAGCAAATTTCTTGATGCTCATGAGACTTTTTAGTGCTATAATGATGATCGCAAAGAAGCAAAGAGAAATGCTATGTCTTAAACGTAACATTTTCACATATTACTGCAAATCTGAAATATTTCGTGATGGCCCACAGTTGAAACGCGCATTTAGCAGAGTTTAAGAATGAAATAAGACGACAAAAAGAACGGTACGTAACAGCAAAAGAAAGAATCGCGCACCGGATAAAGTAAACAAAAATTTGTTTCCTTCTGTCCCCAGTCTTAATTTGCGCGAAAAAGTGGAAGCAACGCCAAAAGTATACGGTAATGATAAAAAAGCGTTTTGTTCGCTTTTCGCATTCAAACCATCAAGTGCATGAATTTCTGGCTGACTCTACTTTTCTCACCAATCATCAAGCAAAGATTCAAATGAAACCAATAAGCTTTTTTTAACCAGTACCGTTAGCGTAGTCGCCTCCGATCACAGCCGCCGCCGCTGCGGACTGCAAAAGTTGCGTGACCGAAAATTGCGCTTTATTGCTTGAGCTGTTACCATTATTGGCAGCGTTATTATTTGCTGAGGACAGAATGCTCATGTTCGCCGCAGTGTTCTGATTTTCGTTTTCATGACTGAAATCGTCTTTCTCGACAGCGGCCGTTTTGATGCGACCGGCGAGATTTGAACCGACAACGGTGGACGTCCGTGCGGGTGCGCTATCCGCTGCGCCATTGCAACTGGTGGTCGTTGAGGTCATAGTGTTACTGGGGTTTCTTTAGTACACACTGGGTCGAAGCTAAAAAACAATCTAAAAGATATGACATAAACTGAAAAAATGCAAAAGCCTCTTGTAAATGAAGTCCAGTTTCTTTGGTAAACAAATGCGTTGCTTTACAACGAAAACAGCGACCAAACAAGTTATTTACGTCTTTGAGAGCTCTCACAACTTATGGAGGTTCATCCTTTCGTGGGAAGATGCTCCAGAAGCCTCTACAAAATATATCTATGATCCTAAATGATGTGAAATCTATGATTCAAAAGAGTTTGAAAATTTTGTTTGGATAAAATGATATGTTTGCTTCTGTCCTCAACAATCCCAAGCAACAATACACTCCATAAAGTAGTGCTGCTTGTGTCGTTAAGTGTACATGTACGTCTCCGCCTCTTGTCAGTTCTGTGCACTGATTGGTTGGCTGGTATTCAGAGTGATAACTCGTGTTGTGGGCGGGTTTTTTCACATCAAGAGGTCTTGCTCGGTCTACGGTAGGGTAGCACCGATTTTGAGGATATTTAGCGCAGTCTCTGAGGTTTTACACATAACGGCACACTTGATTCGGCGGTTGTCTTTCAGAGGGATAGTTTTTATATATCTAAAAATGCGGGAGACGCACATAAAAGGAGGAATATGGCTTTGTGTAAGCAGTGACGACTTGGCTCGACAACACTTTTCAAGTCTCTGATGTGGTACACACGGATACAAGTACATAAGAGCTATATTTTTGCGCCGCGTTTGTTTTCCTGAAAAGCGTAAAAACTTTAATTTTTTTAAATTGTCCTCTTCAGTTTAGTCTAAAATCACACCATGTGCGAAATTCTGCAAATTCTGTGCAAAACAGAAAAATCAGAGATTGCAAAACATTGCTGCATGTAGCTTTATCGTTGTTGCTAACGTACGCACCGCTGTGTACACACCAGAACCAGTGACAGAATGGTGTTGTCTGCCGTTGATTTTCACCCTTTTTACCAAACTCTTGTGGTAGGATAAATTTAAACCGTCTGTCCCGTGAGTCATTGCCTTTGCCACAGAAGGAAACCTTGCGTTCCGATATACCTCTTCGATACACTTTGTCCTGGGCAAAGCAGTGTCAGCGATCCAAAGTCTGATCTGATGTTTTGCCTAGACTATAAGATCTGTCTGTGGTAAAACACCTTCGGCAGTTCTGCCTGGTGTCCGTCGCACTGACGAGCCAGGGGACACCGCGGTATGCGTCTACCTGGCGAAACCGCAAACAGCGGACATTATGTATTGATCGTTGATTTAGTGTTTTTAGTGGTCGCTAAATGCCCGAAATACCGCAAATGTGAAAGTTTTATTTGTCTACAAACAAAGTACGAGGGTTGCCATGTGCAACCGAATTTAATGAATAAACGGCGCAAAAATATGGCTCTTATGTACTTGTATCCGTGTGTACCACATCAGAGACTTGAAAAGTGTTGTCGAGCCAAGTCGTCACTGCTTACACAAAGCCATATTCCTCCTTTTATGTGCGTCTCCCGCATTTTTAGATAATATTCTGACTTTTACATAAGCCGCGAAGGTCGGACCAAATTCACAATTCGTTGGTCACACATTCTTCTAAACCCCGGAGAACTCAGGTTTTTCATTTTTCGTTTTTGGGCCGAATTCGCCTATGCTATTTCTACGGCCGATTCGCCCGAAATCGTCACGGTTCAGTACCTAGAATTGCTCACATAAGAAAACTGACCCAAAAGCCGTGATCGGCGCAATGAATTACCCTGGACAACACAATTTTCTTGTTTTTCATTTCTGGACCGATTTCGCCAATTTCCACGGCCGATTCATCCGAAATCGTCACGATTCGGTATCTAGAATTGCTCACATAAAAAAACTAATCCAAAATCCGTGATCAGCGCACTGAATTGCCCTGGAAAACGCCGTTTTCTTGTTTTTCGTTTCTGGACCGATTTCGCCAATTTCCACAGCCGATTCGCCCGAAATCGTCACTATTCAGCATTTAGAGTTGCTCACATAAAAAAACGAATCCAAAATCCGTGATCAGCGTATTGAATTATCCCGGAAAACACCATTTTCTTGTTTTTCATTTCTGAACCGATTTCGCCGATTTCCACGGCCGATTCGCCCGAAATCGTCACGGTTCAGTATCTAGAGTTGCTCACATCAAAAACTAATCCAAAATACGTAATCAGCGCATTGAATTACCCCTGACTACACCATTTTCTTTTTTTTTGTTTTTGGACCGATTTCGCCAATTTCCACGGCCGATTCGCCCGAAATCGTCACGATTCAGTATGTAGAGCGCTCACATAAGAAAACTAATTCAAAATTCGTGATCATCGCATTGAGTTACCCCGGGCTACACCAGTTTCTCATTTTTTGTTTTTGGACCGATTTCGCCAATTTCCACGGCCGATTCGCCCGAAATCGTCACGATGCAGTATGTACCGTTGCTCACATAAGAAAACTAACCCGAAATCCGTGATCAGCGCATTGAATTACCCCGGAATACACCACTTTCTAATTTTTTTGTTTTTGAACCGATTTCGCCAATTTCCACGGCCGATTTGCCCGAAATCGTCACGATTTTGGTTATTTAACAGCTATTCCTTTGATCTTTTTAAAAATAAAGGTCAAATTCAAACTCTCCGTTGTTGGTTACCCCTAGAAACTTTTTTATTCGTCAAATAACGGTTTGTTTCACGCGCAGAAATCGCAAATACACTTCAAAATAAGCCTTTTTCGTAATTTTGTACAAACAAGCTCAATTTTGAGCCTTGGGAAGCATCGGAAAAAAAATGAATGCGAAATTTGAAAATCCCGAAGATTTTTACCCTAGAAAATGTTTTTCTTATAACAGTCAGAAATTTCTTTATATCACTGAAACTGCGAACACATTTGATGACATAGCCGAAAAAAAAGGGGTAAACAAGAATAATTTTTTTCACTTTCAGAATTGATAAAATACGCACACAGCGCGTGTAGAAGATCACCACGAAAAAATTTCTCGTGCACACAGTGTATCTGTGGATTGTCTGCCTGTGTGCCGCAGAAAAAATTCTCAACTCCTTTTATACTCACAATGCGAGGCACAGCAAGTTTGGAATTTTAGCGCGAGCGACTGACGGGCCATATTATGTCTCATCCGCTGTCCGCTACGCTGCGCTTCGCTCGCGAATGGACATGATTAGATAGGATTTCATAAAAGAAATAGTTTTTATTTGTGAAAAATTGTGCAATAATATTGTTCTCTGGTTTGGTACGTGACGATGTTTGCTCGTTTGCAAATTCGGATGGCACCCACATTGCTGATAAATCCTGTTACTGGCTCTTTTCTTGACTGTCAACTAACTGACCGTGCATAATCACTTATCCGGGGCTCGCCGCGTCACACAGCATGACAAACAAACCCTCAGAGTTGCAGATTCTAGTAGTTTCCAGGTGCAGACATTTTTCACAAAATGGCAACACAACAAAAATGACGCAGCTCATGATGAAGCAATTTTTTAAGTCACTTGAAAACACGCGCAATCTGCACAAACATTAAAATAGCGCAAAATTTTGTTGTTTTCACAAGCACAAGTTTCATATAATGTGTCCGTGTAATTCAACGTCAGAAAGAAAATACGACTTTAAAACCGATAAAATGAGCATAACCTCTAGTCGTCCCTGTTGCTGACCGATTCCAATAAAATCTTTATTGTGAAATTCTACAAACGATGTTTTACCATGGTGCGCTGCTCTTCATGTTCACCTGTTGGACTGCAACGAAACAGGTGTACACAAAACAAAATAACGACCATACTGAACTTGAACAGAATTTGCGGTTTAGTTTAGTTTTTTTTCCTTTTTACAGGTTCATTCTCAGTCGCCGATTGGAAGACTGTTCGAAAACACGGAAGTCGCGGCGCGCCACAGCGAGCGACAGTTGAAACGTCTGTTCGAAGCAGTCGGTCCTGCGACACTGATCAAGTTGCCCAATGAAGTCGTGCGGGACACTCCGGCCAACGTCATCTGGCAGATCGACCAGTGAGCGGTTTTTCTCAGCACGCGGAACCTTTTTTCCAGTTTTTAAGGCCCAAATCCATTTTTTGCCGAGTTATTATTCATCCTCGCATTTGATGTTTGAACAATGTGTAGAAGCATGTTTCAGTAATAGAATAGACCGACAAGTTTTTCACGCTCCGTCAGTGCAAAACGGGACGGCACCGGGAAATTTTTTTTGCCGTTGTTGGTTCTATGGTCGGTTCCATTTGTTGGTTTAATTAAAATTCCTTTTTTATTGGCGGCTCCATTCAAGAAATTTAATGCAAAAAACTGCAGGATGTGGGCTAAATTTGCTGAATGGAGCCGACAACGAACCAAAAATGGCACAAATTTTTCCCCGAACGTAAGGCGAGATTTCAATTTACGTGCAATCGCGCCCCAACATCAAATCATAGTTTCATCTTCCACACCAAATTTTCTTTTGATAGCCGGTTTTCGCTTTGACACAGGAATGCGCCTGCCTTTCGCCAAAATCCGCATCTCGCCGACACCCTGTATCGACGGAAAACGTTGCAGAATTCGCGCGATATTCTTCGATTATTTGCAGTGTGTTGTGTTTTTCTTTTATTTATTGTTTTTGAATCCCATCCCAACGCATCAAAATGAAAATAAGCAAAGCACACAGCCTTTGAAAAACAATTTTCTTAAATGAATAGGAAATGACACGTGCCGAGTTGAGCAGCCTGAATTGGTCGGTGCTCATGCGTGGACTCGAACCTGCAAGCCTGGCGACGCTCGACGGGCGCACTGCCGCGCGACTACCGTGGCATTACGTGTTTTCGAATTCCACAAAATTTCACGCGTACGCGCTCACCGTGAATGTTGCACAGGTACAAGCGAACTCTAAATTGTAGACAATCAGCTGATTGGTTCGTTGGTGATCACGTGATGCATGTTTTCCTTGCAGGACAGACTCCGTCCCCCAGCATAGAATGCATGCATCACGTGATCACCAACCAACTAATCAGCTGATTGCCTATAATTTGGAGCTCGACTGAATAGTGCAATGCAAACGCGACGTATAAACAAACTTCTTAAACAAGGTTTAAAATTTGTGCGATGACACTGAAGTGCATGTTTCGAAAATATCGTTATTACTCCGCATTTCCGTGACTTTTTGTGATTGATTGCTGTGCTACCGATTGGTTGATAAACATAAATACCGTGAAGTCATGCAGAAAAGACCTCTCCCGTTTACAAGACATACAAAACAAAAAATGTATAAGGTTTCTCCCACCACAACTGAAAACCTTTTCTGATTTTTTTAGATTATCCCACCGAGCTACTGGCGGCACGCAACACCGCAAGTACTGGGCGGGCTAAGACCAGAAGTTTTCGGTGAGGTTCCGATTGAAACCACCAGACACCAGGAGAGGCTTTTCGGCATGTCTCGGTTGGAATTTTTATTATTTTTTTATTTGAACACACAAGCTGTCCACCAACAAAAAAATGGTCTCAATACTTGTGCTGTGCTGGCTTATTCCGATTTAGATGTCATATTCAAGTCTCATAAAACCAGACTTATGAAAAAAAGAAAGCTCACTGCAAATTGTTTCTTTTTTTCTGCGGATAACTGACCACAAAATAGTGCCATGAAAAACAACAAATATTTCAGGTGGCATCATTTCGTCAATTGGGCCCCCGAAAATTCTCGTTGCTGCATTCAGAAGCAATTGGAAACGTCTCGCAACCAACCTACGAGCAACTCGGGCGGCGATTTTTGGCAAACGTGGCAGAGAGACAATTGGCGCGCATCTATTCAATTCAATCCAAGGTTTTTCCCGTTTTTGGAGGATCGCCGAGTTGAAAGGCTTTTTTTCGGAGCTTTGATCGGATGTCTGTTTTCGTGTGTTCATTTCTGACTTGGTAGACGTCGATACAGGTCTTCATTTGGACTAAGACTTTAGTCTCGGTTTGGAGTTGACTGGAAAATTGTTTGAATGCTGGAAATCCGGTGAACCGGGATAATTTGCAACATACAAACAACCTTTCAACAATTTTCAGCTCCGTCCACACGCTCCGAGCGTCTTCGAAACAGTTCCAAAAAACACCGAAATTCCCTGGAATGATCTGATAAGATCAGAACGGCAAAAATTGGCCGATTCAATCTTGGCCATGACCGAGGTGACGCGCTTGATTCGGGCCGATCCGATTTGGACCGGGGGATGATTTAAATTTGTTATAACATCCTTTCGGGTTTTTTGGAATAAAAAGTATTTTTTATTTATTTATTTATTTACACAGTTGATATAGCAAATATGAAATGTTGTGGATCACACAAACAATTACAAATGAAGTCACCGGTTTACAAAGTTCATGATATGATACACATAACAACAACAAACAAGCCTGCATTTCTGACTAATAATCAATTTTATCTTCCAAAATTCATTCCTTTTTATTTACTACTGAAACAGTGTAATAACGGACGGTAAAATAACTATAACATGCACCTAAAAATTGTCATTTCGTTAGCTCGTTGTTAACCGTTCAAATTGTTAGTTGCACAACAAAACTGCGTTGCAATGAATTCATGTCCCGCTAAAATCACAACGGTCAAGCAGACTGCATAACTAAAACAGAAGTGAAACAAAAAAAAACAGCAGACAGTACAAATCAAAAAAATAACCAGTTTTGACAAAAAGAAATCACAATAAGTTCTCTTTCAATTTTAAGTTATAGCTCGCTCCGTTTGTTTCAAAGTCACACTCACTGTTTCCTCCGTTCACTCAACGATGTTGTCCAGCATCGCGCGCGGTACGTACGTGAACCCTTGAAAGTCGTTGTCAGCCGCTCGCACGCTTGCCGACATTGGATTCAACGATTTGCCGACGGATTCTGAATTGCTTTTGCGGCGTTGAAAACACACGAAATTCTTTTGACTTTCGACGTACTATGTATTCTCAAAGAACAACAAGAATTCATTTGGCACGCTGATTGGCTAATTAATCAGAGTTCATTGTGCAGCGAACACTGAAAAGGGTGCGTCAATAAAAATGGTCATTGGTTCGATCAAAACTCGTTGAACGCGCAGTTGTTGGTTGACCACCAAGTTAAACGTTTTTTTAAATGAAATTATAAAAACCCACCAGAGACCGGCTCGCGCAGGAACTCATTGTCGACGTACGACGTGTCTTTGTCGTCTACCTAAAAATGCAAAAACAACGAACTTATGAAAAAAGTATTTTGTCTCTTTATGTTTTTGTCGTCTACCTTGAAAATGTAAAACAACAAAAATTTATGAAAAACATATTTTTGCGCGGTCGCTTCATGTCTTTGCGCCGCCTTTCAGAGAACACCAAAAGAAAGATGACGACCGAGGAAAAATGGGTTTGGTGGTTAAGTGGTTTGAGGCGGTCCGATAAAACGAGGGACGTGAGTTCGGATCCCCTCTCGCGAGAGGTTCGAAAAATTTTCCGAAGAAATGCAATGCAATGCAACTCCTTCCAGAAATGAAATTTTGAAAAAAGCAAAAAAAAACATCCTGACCAATTTCGGAATATAGGGCGCCGTGATCTTGCGCTGCAGCAGCAGGCCGAAATCGATCGGCATAAAAAACGGGTGATCCTTGATCTCTTTGAAGTCCCGTTTGGCGCCGAGCCGCTTGTGGCGATCCTTGTGCAGCATCTGGAATGGGGGGCGGGGCTCAAAACTGCAAAATGCTGTTTGTCGAATTGCGTGAATTTTTCAGACCGTAACAAACCGGTTTTCTGGTTGGTGGTGTGGCTATTTGCATAAAATCACCGCAAAAAAAGCAAATGACAGCACAAAAAATATCCCAAATCCTGTCTCAATCCATGGTCAGAATAAGGTCGTCATTGGTACAGTATGTTTCTTAACCTGTCACCTTTTTAGCAAAATGCAGAGCCCGCGAAAGACGAAGTTTTTGATTCCATGACAAAAAAACGTTTTTACCTTCGTTTTTTTATGTCAAAGTTTCGCGTGCTTTGTATTCGACGAAAATTTTCACATGTTCAAAGAAATACACTGTACCTAACCTAAGCCAAAGGAGCCTGATTCCGAAATAACCAGAACAAAAAACATCAGATTCATCAACAAAAACAAAAACAAGCAAAAAAAACTTGCTTACTGCCGTTAAAACGTCGCGCGCCGGGGCGCTGACGACGTTCGCAATGCGCAGCGGCTGGTTGACGATGCGATCGTACATCTCCTTGTGGTCGCGGCTGTAGAACGGCGGCTGGGCAAACGAATGGAAAAACATGGCATACAGTCGAACTCTAAATTATGGGGAATCCGCTGATTGGTCGGGATTATTACGGTGTGCATGCTTTCCGTGCAAACTCCGCCCCCCCCCTCACAGCAATGCCTGCACAGAAAGCACGCACACCGTAATCCCAACCAATCAGCATTTAGAGTTCGACTGTAATATTTTATATGATCTATCATTTTTCAGAAAGTTTGTGGAGTGGCACACACAACAATGTGTTATTATGTTCTGGGAAACGCCGCGCAGCTAAAGCGAAATAATAAACCCGAATCGCTAACACACGACGGCGCCGCAAATTTGAACTGCCGCACAATTCTATGTCAATCTATGTGTTCTGTGAACAAGTCCATTTTTAAGCAGACTCCACCCATGATAAACTGCTTCCCCTCGCGAAGCGCCGAATACATCGCAAAACGCATTTGCACCTAATGTGTTGCACAATTCATAAAGCGCATGTATTTTTTTGTGTGGGTCGGGTCTAATGGAGTTACCCAAGTTGTTTGAATACTCTGCAGTCAATCAACATTAACACAGGAATTGTTAAAAGAAAACACCCGTATCTGCAGCAGTGAAGCACCAAGATGGCTGATGTTTCACGCAATGGTGCTTTCTATAAAACTGACTTCAACATTCCGATCGGCGTTCCTCCCTTGTGGAGGTGACAAAACAAAACCACAACCACAACAAACACAACAACAACAACAACAAAGGGACAAATTGGTCCGGAAAGGCGGAGCTTCCCAAGAAACGTGCCCGCAACAATACACGACTGTATGTCCCACCCTCTTTTTTGCACACTTGAGTGATCATCATCACGTACCGCCAGCCAAACCACACCAATTCACTTTTCGACAAAATATTACAATGTTGTCCTGAAAACGTTTCTCGTTCGCAACGCCAACTCTGTCCACTGACATGTTGGGTTGGATTGGATCGAACATCGAATCAGCTTTCAGTGACAGAACAAGAATCAATAGTGCGTTTGTTGAAGTGCAAGCGCCCTCCAGAAAGCGCTCACCAATCCAAACAGCATTTCATAGAGCACCGATCCGAGACACCACCAGTCGACCGTCTTATCGTACGCCTGTCGCAGTACCACTTCCGGTGCCAGGTACTCCGGTGTACCACAGAACGTGCTCGTTGTCTGCTTGTCGCGCATGCCCTCCTTGCAGAGGCCGAAGTCAGTTAGCACCACATGACCCTGAAATGTTGCAAGTGAACGTCTCTTTGCTTACATAAAATGATGTTTTATATTGGTCGCGACACTCAATGCGCGCATAGTTTCATGCATGACGCGGGAATACATAACTGGCAAAGTGATCCGAGTCCCCTTAAACAGAGAAGAGTCACTTGGGCAATGGCAAATTGCCACATGACGAATTGAAACTGGTTTCCTATCTACACGTCTGCACACGCATTCAGTCGCAAAGCTGGAAAAAACGACAATACAGATTTTCACACTTACATGTGCGTCCAACAGCAAGTTCTCCGGCTTCAGGTCTCTGCGTTGTATATTGAAAATATGGCATTTTTTGATAAAATTGCATCATTTTCGTTTTTTACCATTGTCTTTCAGTTTTTTTTCTGAATCGAACCTGTAAATGATGTTCTTCTCGTGTAAATAGCCGAGTGCCGAACCAATTTCAGCCGCGTAGAAGCGCGCACGTGCCTCTGGGAAACGCTTCTCCCGTTGTAAATGGAAGAATAACTGATGAAAAAAAAACGATTTTCAATGCTTTCATCATACAGTCGAACTCTAAATTATAGGGAATCAGCCGATTGGTTGGCGATCACGTGCACGCATGCTTTCTGTGCCAATCAAACTCCGCCCCCACAGCGATTTCTGCACAGAAAGCATATATGCATCACGTGATCACCAACCAATCAGCTGACTCCCTAGAATTTCGAGTTCGACTGTAAGTGTAATGCAAACGCGAACGAAAAAAAACATTTCATAAACCAGTTTTCTTCCCCATTCACCCCTAACCTCGCCACCGTTCAGATAATCGAGCACAAAATACAGTTTGTCGCGTGTCTGAAAGCTGTAGTGTAGGCCGACGAGAAACGGATGCTTGATATTCATCACAAGCACGTTGCGCTCCGACATGATGTGACGCACTTCGTTGCGCTTGCGAATGTGCGACTTTGCAAGCACCTTCACCGCGTAGACGCTGCGCTCACGTTTGTGTATCGCGAGGTAGACCTGCGCGTTACGAAGTTTGGAGCGGGCGTTTTTTTGGTGGATTATATTTCGGTCGGAGTTTATTCCATCGTTTTATTAGAGTAAAAAGAGACGTGTACTTTGTATATGCTTGCCATGCTGCGCAGAGTGCAAAGACGCATTCATGAAGCAGGATTTCGTGACGCGTAACTGTGATAAACATAGCTACGCGGTCAGTAAATAGTGTTTTATGAATGCCGCTTAAGTGTGCAGGTGTGATGAACAAAAGCGCACATCCGGTAGCACACAGCGAGGGCGGGCAAAATGTGTTGGATAAAAATTGAACCTGAACGTTTTAATCACGCCATCAGAAAACTCAAACTTGGAGCAATATCGAAATGAAAGCGCGGTAATCAAAAATCGTACACTTTTCAACCATAGACGCCCTGTGTATGCACCTTGCATTGTACCTTTCCAAAGCTGCCCTTGCCGATCGTTTTCACGTAGTCGAAATCGGACGGGCGGGCGCTGAAAAAAAATATGGTAGTTTTTCTCTGAAAAATTAACGTTTCTTTATATTCTACATGTAATTTTGGTTATCAATGCTTACTTTTTCCTCTCGGACGAACCGAGATACATTCGTTCTTCCTCATTGGTCACCTGCGTGTCATCGACCAATGACTGGTCGAGGTCGTCTGCAAAACTTCTTTTCGAATTTTTTTTAAATTTGTGAAAAAAAACAAATAACGCGCACACCTTCTTTCATGTCCTCCTCCAGCTTCTGATCGATATAGAAGAATTCGCGGACCGCTTTGCTGCAAAAAAATCTTTGGTACAATGTAGACCGTAAATAAAAAGTCTGGGATCTACATCTTCTGACGGCCTTGTTGTCGTGATTGTATTTGCGATGTAAAAAAGTTAAAAACATTTATGATTAAATGGTTGACAGCGATTATGTCTTGGAGTGAAAAAGTCGATGAATGGATAATCAATTTCTCTTCTTCAACAGCAACAATCAAATCGTATTCAAATGTATCAAGAGTTCACACAAGCCACTCAATGTTTGACATACTTCTGCACAATCCTCGAGTCTGACAGCAACTGTTGCACGAACGAACTCAGCACGTCGCGGCGCTTCTCATGGAATTTGTGATCGGACGATTGGAACAGACCTTTCTTTGGCGGGAATTTGAATTGAACACCTGGATACTGTCCCTTCAGCTGAAATTTTTGTTGTTCCCGACTTGCATGTGACTTTCCTTTGGAAATACACTTGATTGAGTTACATTGGAGTTACACAATTGCGGCACCATAGCAACAGTTTACTGAACAATTTGTTGTTTACTGGACTGCTGGCTGACGCATTTTTTACACGCTGATGCGAACAAAACTGGCGGAAATATGCAAACAAAAAAATTTCGGAAAACAAAACCATCATAATCACCAATTCATGCAGCGCGTTGAACTCGCTGAATCGTCTGAGGACGAACCAGGATTTGTCGAGAAACGCAACGCACACTTTGTAGACCTGACGACGAAGAATAACAAAAAGAGGCAACTTTTCTGTTTTATTCTTTCAAATTTTACAAAAAAAACAGAACTACTATGTACTTTGACAACAACAATCATTATCACCTTGTCCTTGTCTTTGTCCTTCTGACTTGCGCCATTTTTCGCGGATTTACCGGCGGTGATGCTGTCATCAAGCACAAATTCCAACGTTGCAGTTGGCGAAGTCGGTGTCGACATTGTTTTTCGTTGTTATTTTCGGTGATTTCAATTTTCGCTTTTTTATTCCTTCAACTTCAACAACGCTCCGCACATGTTTGTGTTTGCTTCTCAAAGAAAGACAATTTTACATCCGTTGTAGAACGCAAAAGACACCTGCGAAATTAGTGTGATGATGTCAGCAAATATGTACATGTACACTTATAAATGAAACACAGCGTTACTGTATGTGAATTAGACTGTTATCAGAAATGTCAAATGGAAACGAGAAAAACGTGTGTAAAGATGTCAGCTAACTTTGAGAAGGTTTTAGATCCAAATTTTGGAATCTGAATACTTTTGCCAAAAAACCAGCGCAACCATGTATGTAGTTTAATTATGGGCAAATCAACTCAATCATCAATCGCCAAAAATAGAAACATTGACAAAGCAGACCAAACGAATTGAAAGACCTTTTTGATCCCAATATTTTATGGCGTCAGTTACCGCTGCACCAAAAGATGTTTTTCACCAAAAACAGCACACAGTAATTTTGTCCACCGTGATGCGACTTTTTCGGTCGCTGATGCAAAAAAACAAGGCGATGTAAAACTGAAGATAATGGAAAATTGTTCTTGTGAACTGTGCTAACAGCATCAGTGAAGCAAAATTGGTATCAAAACAAAAAAAATTAGCATCGGTTTCAGTCTTCACGTGGCGTGGCATAACTTTTATTGCCTGATAAGAAAAGAATTGAGCGACAGCGAAAAAACTGACATTTGTTCACGTGCACGTGTGGTATTTCTAAAATATCAATAAAATTCTAAAAATATAACCTGATCTGATTGTGAATGCAATTTTAAAAACAACGTGCAGACGAAAAAATAGTGAATATTTCATATGTTCAATTCAGGCCAAAAAAACATAACATTTCAAATCTAGCTGGAGGAAAGGGCTTTTGAAACTCAAAATACGAAACTGTGACTTCAGCTGTGTCTTCAAATAACTGGACCAAAAAACCGTCACTGCAAAAAAGACGAAAACAAACAGATTTAGAACCAGGGTTTGGAACTGATGGTGTTTGTTTGATATTTTGATAACGGAACAGGATCTGACGAACGAAACATGGTGCAAAGTTTGTGATTCTAGCTTGTTCAAGTACAGATAGCGACCTATGAAAGCAAACGATACGAAATTCCCACGTCAAATTTGGTGCGTCAAAAAGTCAACACAAACTCACAATGTACAGAGAACTGTGTCATTGAGCATGACAGAAATTTCAACAAACCGCAGGATTTATGTTTTTTATGGTTCAAAAACGCAAAACAACCAATAGTTGCATCAACCAATTAGCCACCTCCATTTAAAAACAGAGCAGCAACCAAAGGCAGCCAAAAACATTTGTGCTCGCTTCGATTTTTACCACCAAATTTCAACGAACAGAAAAAATAACAAAAAACAACAACAACGTTTTCACCACAGTTACGCGATTTGTTAAAACAGACATTTGTACATTTTACGCGGTTGGAAAATAATCTAGAAATTTCATTTCAGTCTGCCGCGCCGAAAAACTACACAACTTTTTCAACCACACCAACATGTTGAAAAGAACATTTTGAAAAACAGCAATCAGTAGACATGCGCGCGCAATGCAAGTACAAAAGTATCATGGGAACGATTTGCAACGTATTTTTGGTGGTTGGGTCTGTGTGTCTGAAGCAAGGGAAACGTTGTGGTAGCTGAGTGTGGCAAAACGTTTATTGTATCGCTTCTTTTACACCAATAGTCAAATTTTACTGTCTTTAATGAACACTTTTGCGTCAAAAAACAAAGATGATAGATAGCGTGGTAAAAGTTACTTGGGAACGTGGTGTAAACCGCAATTTCATGACGTTTTTTTGCAAACAACCGAGAAATATACTTTTCATATACTAGCTTTTATTTTGGTCCCGGGGCTCAATGCGCGCATAGATAGGCAAACAGTTCCATGCGTGACGAGGTAATTCAAAATTGGTAAAGTGATTCGAGTCCCCTAAATAGGACCCGGTCACTTTAGGCTATTGTGAATTTTTTGAATTGCCGCATTAACAGTGAAACCAGTTTCTTTTCCACGTCTGCAAAAGTCGCAAAACCTACAAAATTGATATTACTTTCCCTAATAATTTGAGCATTATTACGTTACATGTAAAAATTGTTCGCCTTCACTACACAGAACGGCACAAAGTTTTTTGCAGGCAAGCAAATTTTTATTTTCAATTCGACTAACGTTTTGTTCGTTTGTTTGTTTGCTTTCATGTTGTGTGCAGACAAAATTTGACAAATTGAGTTGGCGACACATTCAAAGAGACATGTTACGCCATGATTTTTTTTGACGAAATCGCGTCATTTTTGGAATTGCCGGTATATTTCAAAAAAATCCACCGTAAAGCAGCAATCTGGTAAACTCAAATCTGAAAAGGTGTTCAAAACAATCAAAATTTACGCTTTTTACAACTAATGTGCACTAAACTAATTGCAACACAATAATAAACGCTCAATCAAACAAACCTTAATATCATATTTAGCAAAATTTGTTTGCAAAAGTCAACATTGTGTTTGCAGTGTGGCAACGTTCGTTTTAAAACGTTCACAAATACTTCCACAATAAATGAATAGTAACGTAACAAAACACTTCAAGATAAAATTGAATGCAAAGTTTCAAAACTGTTCGTTTTCAGTGAAACACATAAACTTTTGCCATGTAAAACTGATTTTGGCAATACATATTCATTTCCAGCCAGCACTTCAGTGAACTGTGACAAAATCTGTTAAATACAACCGTGCGATTGGTTCAAAAATCAATAAACTCATTTGAAACGTCATTCAACGCATCAACACATCAGACATTTCAAAACAAATAAACTTTGTGATAATTCTGTCATTGTCACCGCTATTTAGTATTTACTTCCACAGTGTTCGTAAACTCAGTCTGTTGGACGTGTTGCGTGCGACAGCCCACTAGGAATTAGAACTTAACACAAGGGGAAAATTTCAATAAAAATTTTATGGTTTCTGGCACAGGTGTACACATTTTGCAAAGCCAATGAGCACGCCAATATCGAATGCGGCCATAGTGAGAGAAAAACTGACCAACTTTAGTCAGTTTACTAACCAGATTAGTCAATTTGTGCTCAGTAGTCAGTGGATGTATGGTCAACTGTAAGATTCACGGATCAGAAGAAATAACACGTTTTTTGAAACACCCTGTACGACTCGCATTTTTTACATGTACCTTTTTGTTCTTGGCAATAAATCAACAGCACTTTTCGGCAACTTTGATGCTTTTTCCACTAAGTCCATTTCAAGTTTCTTTTTCGGTTATGCAAATTAAAAGTAATGTTGCTAAAAATATATGTTTGTTGCTTTCTACTTTTTCTCATTTTGTGTGATGAAACTGTGAAACACGTTTGTTGTTAGAAATAATGAGTTGTTACTTTCGTGCATTTTACATCACAGCCACCGCACCGTTTATTCCGCAAAAAAATGTTTCATTAAAAAAAATACCTTCCACATGTAAGCTAGTCTGCTGATGCACTGTAAACAATCGATTTTCAACAAATAAATCTAAAAACCGACCATTGGTAATAAAGATACCTACATATCACATCAAGGGCGAAACAAAAAATGCAAACATCAACAGCTTTGTTTTCTGAGAAAATTGCATCAACCGATGACTGGTCTATTTGCAAACACAAAAGAAGTCCACAGCGAAATATTCGTTAACCGCCTCAAAGTAGATTGTCCACTTTTCAAACCTGTTTTCAAACTGAATTTGAACCAAAAAAACGTTGACGCATTTTTCGCGTAGTCGCCCAACGAGCGATAAACAGAACGAGAGACGCAATGAACTTTTTCAAATTCAAATATATGACGCAGCCAATAATCAGCGTTCGCCATTCTTCCCCGACCAATCATCATCATCATCATTCCATCATTCTCTCAACACACTCTTCACGAACTGCTCCGGCGAGCTGTCGCTCTCGTCTGCTGAGTCGTGCGATTGTTGTTGCCGCTCCGGAAGTTGCGTCATCGATTTCGCCGATGCGGCGCTGTTCTCGGCGGCAAAATTGTCGACGTCGCCGAAATAATGATCGCTGATCTTCGGTAGTTTCGTCGCGATCAGCGGTCTCTTCGTCCGCTTCGCGCATTTCTGCTGTTGTTGTTGCCGCCGTGGTGACGTCCGTAGCAGGAACGTCTCGTCGTTCATTAGCAGCTTCTCGCTGTGAAACGGACTCGTACGGTCGTACGACGCCGGCTTCTTGCGGGCGCTGCAATATTGTGGATTTATTCAAACGTGTCCGGACTAAGATGATGTCATCTGCTTGAAAAACGCCCGTTTTGTCAATGTACAGTGTCAGTAAGTTTGGTGTGACTGATTCGACATTCAATCATTTGTTTACGGGAAGAAATCGGCTGAACGGAAAGTCTGGTTCTGCTGTGAACGACAAGCGCATGTTTGGCGGCGCATGACGTCATTTCAGTTTGAAAAAATAGGTCATAGTATGTGTTCGTTTAAGCCGGTCACAGGATGGCAGTATGGCACCAAAGAAAGAACGGGGTCCCAGTTGCGAGGCGAAGACTTATTCAGCGGCATATTAGGTGCGTTCGATTTCAACCAAACCAGATATGCTTTGATTTTTTGGATGTTCTGGATTTCAACCAAACCAGACTGTTTCGCTGATGTTGCAGCCAGACATAACATCCGTCTGCACTGGTCATCATGTCTGATTGGGCTGTGTAGCCCGGGCCTTCTCGTACTGACGACCAGGGTTTTACCTGGTATGGCGACAAATTGCGGAACAATGGTGACAAAAATTGAAAAGTCGATTCTAGGGTAACTTTTTGCGCTGATTGCGAAAAAGTGGGTACCGTTGCGTAATTTTGTTTTAGTGGCCCAAAAATCACGATTTTTTGTTTTTTGGCAGTTTTTTGGGATGTTTTAGGTCCGTGTGGTGTTATACTTGAACGAATCTAGTCAAATTTGGTCAATCTAGTCAATATCAATCGACTCCCCTTGATTAGGCGAACAACTTTCGTTTATATACCAATACCGTAACTTTACTACCGTAACCCGTAGAGCCCGATTTTTACCATTTTTAACCAATTTTTAGGCGTGAAAGTGGCATTTTTGATCCCTGTGATGTTATAGTGGTTCGGATTCAATCAAATTAGGTATCAATCAATTCCTCTTGGTCAAGCGAACAACTTTAGTTTAGATACCGTAACCGTAGCTTGTCTACCGTACCCATTAAACTACGGTATTTTGCCAATTTTTCACCATTTTCAGGCCAGAAATTGACTTTTCTGCTCCATGCAGTGTTATACTTGAACAAATCTAGTCAAATTTTACATCAATCGACTCCCCCTGATCTGGCAAACAACTTTATTTAAATATCGTAGTCTTTGCTTGACTACCGTACTTCTTAAAGCACGATATTTTACCAATTATTCACCATTTTCAGGCCTCAATTTGGCTTTTTTGGTTCATGCAGTGTTATGCTTAAACGAGCCCAGTCAAATTTGCTGTAAACACACTCCCCTTGATTAGGCCAACATTTTTCGTTTATATACCGTAACCATATTTTTAATACCGTAACCTGTAGAGCACGATTTTTACTATTTTTGACATTTTTAAGCCTGAAAGAGGCATTTTTGATCCCTGTAGTGTTCTAATTGTTCGGATTGAATTAAATTTGGTATCAACCAATTACGCTTGATTAGGCGAATAACTTTCGTCAAGATACCGTAACCCTAGCTTGACTACCGTACCTCTTAAAGCACGATATTATACTAATTTTGTACCTTTTTCAGGCCTGAAATGGCTTTTTTGATCCGGTAGTTACACTTGAACGAGTCTAGTCAAATTTTATCAATACGCTCCACTTGATCAGGCGAACAACATTTGTTCAGCTACCGTACCCAGTGTGTTTCCTCCTACCCCCAACTTTTTCGAAGCCACTACAGGTGCTGAAACCGTAACAAAAGGACGGTTTTTGGGTGCGCTGAATTCAAAAATCTTGCCTAAAACTTTGCGAGACGTTTCTATTATGCTAGTTTTTGCTTGACTACCGTACCCTTTAAAGCACGATATTTTACTAATTTTTCACCATTTTAAGTCCTGAAATTGGTTTTTTTGGTCCATGCAGTGTTATACTTGAACGAGTCTAGTCTAATTTGCTATCAACAAACTTCCCTTGATCAGGCAAACAATTTTTGTTTACATACCGTAACCATATCTTTGCTACCGTAACCCGTAGAGCGCAACTTTTCTATTTTTAACCATTTTAAGGTCTGGAAAAGGCATTTTTAATCCTTGTAATGTTCTAATTGTTCGAATTAAATCAAATTTGGCATCAATGGATTTCCCTTGATCAGGTGAAGAACTTTCGTTTAACTACCGTTACCATATCTTTACTACCGCAACTCGTAGAACACGATTTTTACGATTTTTAACCATTTTTAGGCCTGAAAGTGGCATTTTTGATCTCTGTGGTGTTCAGTGTTCTAGTTTTTCAAATTGAATCAAATTTGGCATCAATCAATTTCTCTTGGTCAAGCGAACAACTTTCATTTAGATACTATAATTTAGCTTGTCTAAGGTACCCCTTAAAGTACGGTATTTTACTAAAACCCTGTTATAAACATAACTCAAGGTCGCTGAGTACGAATATAGCGTTTATTTTCATACGGATCACTCCGCACCCTAAAAACGGCCTCTATTGGGATAAAAAATTGAACAAAATCTGGAACCTAGCCAAAAAATCTGAAAACACAGTTGTAAATACAAGTTATAGTAGCTGAGTCCGAATATGATGTTTATTTTTTATACGAATTACTCCGCAACTTAAAAACGACTGTATAGTAATGAAAAAAATAAAAAAATCTCTATTTTTATTATTTCATTTCCACAGAAGCCTTTTTGGGTGCGGAGTAATCCGCATAAAAATAAACCTCATATTCAGACTCAGCGACTATAATTTGTATTTATGGCACAGTTTTCAAAGTGTTTAGCTGGCTTTCTATTGTTTAATTTTTTTTATCCCTATAGAGGCAGTTTTGGGGTGCGGAGTAATCCGTAAGAAAAATAAACATCATATTCTGACTCAGCGACCTTGATTTGAGTTTGTAACAGAGTTTCATATTTTTGTGATGTGTTTTTCAAATTAATTATTAAAATAATTTTCCTCCTCATCCCTATGGCATACGCTTTTAGGGCATAATAGAAACGTCTCGCAAAGTTTTAGGCAAGATTTTTGAATTCAGCGCACCCAAAAACTGTCCTTTTGTTACGGTTTCAGCACCTGTAGTGGCTTCGAAAAAGTTGGGGGTAGGAGGAAACACACTGGGTACGGTAGCTGAACGAATGTTGTTCGCCTGATCAAGTGGAGCGTATTGATAAAATTTGACTAGACTCGTTCAAGTGTAACTACCGGGTCAAAAAAGCCATTTCAGGCCTGAAAAAGGTACAAAATTAGTATAATATCGTGCTTTAAGAGGTACGGTAGTCAAGCTAGGGTTACGGTATCTTGACGAAAGTTATTCGCCTAATCAAGCGTAATTGGTTGATACCAAATTTAATTCAATCCGAACAATTAGAACACTACAGGGATCAAAAATGCCTCTTTCAGGCTTAAAAATGTCAAAAATAGTAAAAATCGTGCTCTACAGGTTACGGTATTAAAAATATGGTTACGGTATATAAACGAAAAATGTTTGCCTAATCAAGGGGAGTGTGTTTACAGCAAATTTGACTGGGATCGTTTAAGCATAACACTGCATGAACCAAAAAAGCCAAATTGAGGCCTGAAAATGGTGAAGAATTGGTAAAATATCGTGCTTTAAGAAGTACGGTAGTCAAGCAAAAACTACGATATTTAAATAAAGTTGTTTGCCAGATCAGGGGGAGTCGATTGATGTAAAATTTGACTAGATTTGTTCAAGTATAACACTGCATGGAGCAGAAAAGTCAATTTCTGGCCTGAAAATGGTGAAAAATTGGCAAAATACCGTAGTTTAATGGGTACGGTAGACAGGCTACGGTTACGGCATTTGAACCAAAGTTGTTCGCTTGACCAAGAGGAATTGATTGATACCTAATTTGATTGAATCCGAACCACTATAACATCACAGGGTTCAAAAAATGCCACTTTCACGCCTAAAAATTGGTTAAAAATGGTAAAAATCGGGCTCTACGGGTTACGGTAGTAAAGTTACGGTATTGGTATATAAACGAAAGTTGTTCGTCTAATCAAGGGGAGTCGATTGATACCAAATTTGACTAGATTCGTTCAAGTATAACACCACACGGACCTAAAACATCCCAAAAAAACTGCCAAAAAAACAAAAAATCGTGATTTTTGGGCCACTGAAGCAAAATTACGCAACGGTACCCACTTTTTCGCAATCAGCGCAAAAAGTTACCCTAGAATCGACTTTTCGATTTTTGTCACCAGTGTTCCACAATTTGTCGCCATACCAGGTAAAACCCTGCTGACGACCCTGGGCCCGCGGTATACCGCTTACCAGGCGAAACCGCAAGAAACATTGCTTGCACGTTGTGATGCATTCGTTCTTCGTTTCGCATGCTCTGTATTCTGCGAAAAGTCACAGACACACGTTCAAACGAACATACTTTGTAAGCGCGGAAAAGTTGGGGAAGTTTTTCACCACTGTCAAACGGCAATCATGTAGCAGTTTGTGCATTCTGGCTGCATCGAGGACCAATCAGTTAGCTCACTTCAAAGCAACAACCAATCAGCCGACTGCAAACGATTCACAGCGCATCTGAAAGGATACAATCGGCTGGCTTCGTGTAATCTTTTCTTGCAGTGCCATTTTTCATCCATGCAAGAGCAGTGCTTAGAAAACAGAGCTCAGCCAAAACAATTGGTAACATTACAATCAGTTCGCTCCACTTATATATACATGTAGTTTTTTCATGCACCGCCATTTCAGCAAAATGTCAATAAAATCAGTTTTATTCTGCCTGGACCCGAACAAATAAAAAAAGGAAAACAACACAGCGACAACAACAATGACGAACAAACAAAAACAATCGACTTTTGTGATGTTTTACTCCATTTTTTTCACGTACTCATTATTTTTTTGATTTTGTAACTGTTGCACATTGATAAACTCGTAAGCAAATAAATCATTATACAGGACCGCAGGACAGCTAGCTTATGCAAAAAACCATTGTCGTTATAACTCTGTCAGGAAAACACAAAACAGAACCACGAACAAAAACGACGAAAATCGGCAACAACAACAAAAAATAATATGGTGTCATCGTTTCACAAACTATTGAAATTAAAATATTAAAATATTGATAATAACTTCACCGCATATTGACGTAAATCTCCAGCTATCTAATGTTGCACCCCATTAAAAAGGGAAACCATTGCTTGAAATATATGACCAACAAACTTTTTAAAACGGCTATCACTACCACACGAAAAAGCAAAACAGAAATAGAACAGCAAAAACTCATCAACAAACAACCGGAAAAACAGGGACGACAAAGATAAAACAAAAAAAACCACAAAACTTTCAACAAACGTCATCATAAACTTTACTCAACAAAAGAATCAAAACTCAGTCCGAGTCCCGCGACAAGCTACTTCGCTTTCCTGCCTTCTGTTTTGATGATCGTTGAGTTGCTTTTCGAGGTGGCGGAGACGATGATTCCGAGTCACTTCCACTTTCGCTGTCACTTCCGCTGCTCGAACTCGAGCTTGATGCTGATTCGCTTTTGGCCTTCTCCTCTTGAATTGGCGATTTCTTTTTCGGCTCTTCACGACGTCCTGGAGCTGGTTGTCCAGGTGAACGAGCTCGTCGTCGAGCCGGTGGAGGAGACGGTGACGGAGAGCTCGCACGAGCGGGTTTGCCTTGACGAATTTTCTCTGCTGATTTCTGGCGCTTCACAGGCGGCGGTGATGGTGATCGTTGATCTGGTGACGCTGAAGGTGCACGAGCTCTTCGTTGAGGTGGTGGTGATGGTGAATGAGATGGTGACGAACGACGTCGTCGTTCACGGGCGCGGTCTGCTGACTTTTGGATTCGACTTTCAACTGGTGACTTTTGTCGTTGACGAGCTGGCGGTGAAGGTGAATGAGCTCTTCGTGGAGGTGGTGGTGATGGTGAATGAGATGGTGGCGAACGGCGTCGTTGTTCACGGGCGCCGTCTGCTGACGACTTTTGGATTCGACTTTCAACTGATGACTTTTGTCGTTGACGAGCTTTCGGTAAAGGTGATCGAGCTCGTGGTGGAGGCGGATCGGATGGTGAGCGACGTCGTCGTTCCGGTGCCCGATCGGTGCGCCCGTTTCGTCGTGGTGGTGATGGTGGCGATTTTTCTGGTTTTCGGTTGCGTTCACTTTGTTTCGGCGTCGGCGATCGAGCGGGCGATTGACACGGAGAACGAGCTCTTCGTGGAGATGCGCGACGCCGCGGTGACGGAGAGCCTGATTGTCGCGGTTGGCGACGTTTTGGAGAGCGGTTTTCGCGTCGGTCTCGTCGCGACGGTGAGTGCTCTGTGCTCTGCCGAGTGCGCCTCGGCGGGGAACGACGGGCTGCTGGTGATTTCGACTGAGATCGCGCTCGTGCGGGAGGCGACGCCGACGGTGAACGTCGTCGTTGATCGGGTCGACTTCGTCGTGGCGGAGAACAACGTGCTGGAGACTGTGCAGCACCGGTTGGTTGGCGTCGCTTCGAAGGTGGCGGCGAAGATCGCTCAGGTGAACTGCTGGTGGGTGAGCGGGCTGCTCGCTGCGGCGGCGCCGGCGGTGACGCGGACGAAGAGTCGTGTCGTCGTCGTCGATCCGGTTGTCGTTGTCGAGCTGCTTGATCTCGTCGTGGAGAGCGAGCACGAGCTGTTGTTCCGGTCGCGTTCGAACGTGCCGCCTGTGGAGATGGCGACGATGACGGACGACGTCGTCGTCGTTCAGTCTGCTGCTCTTCACGACGAGCTCGTCGTTGATCTGGTGAACGAGATCGGTCGATTCCTCGTCGAGCCGGTGGACTTGGAGTGCCGCCACGTCTTCGATCCGGTGACATCGGCGATGACCGACGTTGCCGTGTTGGCGGACTGCGACGCTGTTGACGATGCTCTCGTTGACGTTGTCGACGATCCGGTGGTGGTGATCGTTGATGTTGATCGGTCGGCTCCACTTTCGGTGATCGAAGGCGCTGTTGGCGTCGGTCACTCTCGTAACGACTGGAAATCATTCGTGAAAAACAGTGATGAGAAAAAACAAGCTGAAAAACCAGCAAAACAACAACAAACGAAAAACCTAGAAGCACGACACCGCACAGACTGCCATTTGGTGAGCATGCACACAATTTCGGGGCGTTGAACGCTCGAATGTTTGGTTCGCCGCTATTTGAGCCCATATGTAAAAAAAAAACAACACAGGCAGCGAAAATTCAATCTGCACACCCAGAGCGCGCGGGCCGGAATGTGAAGCAACTAATTATACAACAACTCAAATTGCCATGCAACTCAGAAACGTCGAGAAAACGACAAACAACAGAAGGAAGCAACACCGAACACGTTCAACCAAATGCGCCCTGTGCGGCGAAGTGCGTCTTCCGAGTTTTTCGTGCGTTTGTGCTTTGCTGTTTTGTAATGTTTACGAGAATTGTTCATTGCTTGTTTCTAGCAGCTCAAAAATTTCAGGTGAAAAACCGAAACCCAGAAAAAAAACGAAATTCAACAAAAAAAACCAACCTCGTAATACGACGCCGCTCTTGGAAATTAGGCGACACGTCGCGATCACCGCCGCCGCCACCGGGACTGTCACCGCCACCCCCGTCGCCGCCGCCGCGGTGTTTTCTCGATTTTGTCGTTTTCTTCGCCGCTAAAACAACGCAGCAGATGTATCGAAGAGTTTGTCGAAAGGGGAACACCAGAGGGACCGTTGGTTATACTCATGTCACAGCAGTTTCGATACATTTCAAAACAAAACAGATTTCAAACAAACAAAAAACAAAACAAAACAAACAAAACAGCGCGTCAGAATTGCAATCAACCAATACACACGGTCAGTCTCCAGATCGTTTGCTTTATCTGCCTAATCCTTCCATGCGTACTAACGAACACGAGTCATATGAGTCGCGCGGAACTATAAAAACCAGAAACACAAAAAAACAACACGAAACATTGCCAACCTGTCGAGTGGTCCCTCTCCGAGTCTGTGCTGCTACTTGAAGTCGAGTCTGAATCGGACGAGTCCGTTGAGTCGCTCGTCGAGCTCGACGACGAGCTCGAACTGGACGCGTCGCGTCGTTGCTTCTTCGCGTCGGTCGTCTTGGATTTCTGCAAAAAGTTTTCAATGTTTTTTTATTATCGCGTTTTTTTTCTGAAAATCCGTCAAATCCACACCGGCTATCAATCAAATCAGCTTCTATTCATTATCAGTGTCTCCAAGATGACGTGACGTCGTTGTCGCTGAACAAGCGCACTTCTTTAGCAGCTCACGGTTTCATTTTGACAGTTTCGCAAAACGTACAGACGCCAGCAACAGCGAGCATTGAACGAAAAGCAACTGTGCTCTGATGCCCGGTTTTGACGTGAATTTGACACTGCAACGCAGCGACGAACAACAACCGGCCAACTAAATTGCCCTAAACTAAACTAAACTAAACAACCCACACCAAATCTCACCGCTTTCGTCTCGCGTGTGCGTTTCCGCTGCGCCACCGCCTCCATCGGCAGCCCGTCAGCATCGTGTTTCACCGGTTGTACATTACCAGCGGGCGCACGCACGTCGTCGTGTTTATAGCGCTCCGCCCAATTCTCGTGTTTCGCCTGTTTCTCGGCGTCGGTCGGCTCCTTTGTGACGTTGGCTCCGCCCATCGCCGGTTGGTTTTTGTTGCTGAAATTTAGAAAAAAATGGTTTTTTTTTTCAGGGTTTTTTTGACGCAAAATCCTGCGTCAATGACGAAAAATATTTTGGGCTGACGCAAAAAATGTTTTTTTTCTCGTTTTTTCAAAGAAAAAAGCTTTCCGGTGGAAGTGTGTCACCACGAATGGAGAAGTCAGAGAATGCGCGACCACTTTTGAGCATTGCGAATGTGCTCAAACGGGCCTTCTAAAACCAGTACGCTTTAGCAGCTTGTGAACGCTGCTTGTTCAAAGCTGGCACGTTTTTTTTGGCGCAGCGGCCATTTATCGGGTTCTTCCCCTGGCCGCGGCAAGGGCACCGGAGACGTTTGGGTACCATCGAATTTCTGGATCTGGTGCGCGTGGTGGAGAACCGACTCTAGAAAATCCGAAAATCCGAAAAAGCTAAACAGCCCAACAAGCTTGGGTGTCTGTGTAGTGCGGATCCAGCGCCCGGCTCTGGAGACCGTTTGTGCAGCTCCGAAGGTGACCACTTTCTGCTCACTCACAGTCGCTCATATGCGCTGCCCTCGACGTAGCTGTCCGATATGCCGAAGGCCGCCTTCGCCATGCGGTTCTTCTCCAGCTGCATGGCGGCGCGCGCATGCGTCTCGTTCGTGCGCAGCACTTTTCCGTCGGCGTCCGTCGACTGCGGCGTTGCGTCGAAGTTGCCGCGTTTCTGTTGCGCCAGTAGCAGCGTTCGGTATTCTGGAAATGTGTGGAGATTTGTTGTTGTTGTTGGTGGTGGTTTTACTGAAATTTGATGGTTTTTGAAACGGATTTTGTTGTTGGTTTCATGGAAATTTGATGGTTTTTGAAACGGATTTTGTTGTTGGTTTCATGGAAATTTGGTTGTTGAAACGGTAAAGGATTTGTTGTTGATTTCGTGGAAATATGGTTTTGAACGGTATTTTGGTTTCGTTTTTTTTTCGTTTTTTTTTCGATTTGAATGTTTTTGCTCGAACATTGTGCTGTTTTCCGGTGAGTGAGTATTCATGATGGCCACCATTTTGAGCTAACCATGAGAAGTGGTACAAATGAAACGACACTCTGTTTTGTTTCTGTTCTACAAATGAAACGACAATTACGCTTCGCTTACAATCACAATTCATCAGCCTGATCAATCTGTATAATAAACAGGCAATGCAGTCAACACTCCACCAAGACCAAGAACACTAACCAGAATTGGGCAAATAAAAATGATTCAATAATCATCGACGGTTACCATTTTCTCACTGCTCCACCAAAATGCAAGAAAAAAATTCAGAAAAAGAAAATCCACGGAGCAACGCACCGTCGACCTTCTCTTCGATCTTGTCCTCGTCGTAGCGCTGTTCCTCCATCAGATCGCGCAGCTCGGTGCACTTCACCTCAACCTGTCGTTTATGCTCGTGGTCGAGGATTTCCTGAAATGATGCCGATGTTCGATTGAACAATAGAAAAAACGCAAATCAACAAACGACTGAACATGTGATTCTCATGACATTTTTATTACGTAATACTGGACGAACTGCACCACCGGCAAACACATCAACTGATGAAATGAATGCATTTTCGGTGGCGTTGTACGTGCAGCCAATAAGGGGAAGCACAATCATCTTGTTGCATGCACTAACGCAAAAACAATCCATCGAATTGGCTGGTTGGTTCTGGTTGTTTTTTTTTTGCCTGCTGTCTGAAGCCAGTCAAACCGAAAACACCCCTCACATTTATGCCTATTTTTCAGATTATTAATTTTTTTAAATTTTATTTATTTGCAGTCCAACTCTACAACATATCCAACTAGCTGATTGGTTGGTGATCACGTGTGATGCATGCATTGCTGTGCAAACCATACGGTAGCCTCCATCCAACCATGTTCGTTCGCAAAACGCACGAAACTCCGGTAAAAACTGCATACACGGAGAACCACGCTGACATTCCACCAGCAAGCCACCAGTTTCAGCTTGCCCCAAAACTCGCCTTATTCGGCGGTCGATTCAACTGCGCCATCAGCCGCTTGATGTCCTCCTCGGAGCGATAGTTCGACTTGTCCTTGTGCTGCACGATGTGCGCCAGGTTGCGCTGCACGTGCCCGTTGGTGCCGCTGCCGCGCGGCGTCGTCAGACCGATGCCGTTGTACATTTTTTCTTATTTAGTTATTTTTTTTATTTTTTTATTTTTTTTGTTTGTCTGCTTTTCTCTTTTTTGTTGTCGCGTTTGTTTCTGTTTCAATTCAACTTCGACGAACGAGTCAGCGAGAATGGTCGGAGAGGGCTACTGCGGTCGCCTCTGTGTGTGTATCCTGCTGATTGTTGTTGTTGTCGTGTTTTTCGATTGAGTGATTTATGAATTTTGTGACTCGGCAAGTTGCTGCGATGATGGCCAACCCAAGAACTGAAAATGAAATGAAACAAGACCGTCGCGTTACGGATTCGACAAACATGAAATGAAATTGAAAATTGAAAAAGACAAATTTGAAATGAAACCATATACTGGTGAGTGAATGAATGAATGAATAGAAACCATATAATGAAATGAAACCATGAACCAAAATGAAGCTGTGACAATCGACTGACGTGACGACATGTCGATATGACGTGAAACATTACCTCTACGGAGCGTGAAACGAATGAATTCGTGTGGTAAACATCACGTGACGTCATGTTTTGGCAAGCGTTCAAAAGCGAATTGAAACCTTTTCAGAAGGCCAGTGTACAGAGACCGCGAACAATACAGAATAGTAAAAAGTAAAACGAAACAGTTCACACTGATATGACCATGACATCCCCGGAATGCACAGCTTTTTAGGGCAGTTCATTTGTTCAGCAGGCATCTTGCCGCGGCAAGATGCCTGCTGCCTGCTATGGCTAAAAACATAAACACATGCATGGCATTGGCCATGATGGTAAAATTGCACTCTTCCAGAAAGATTTTACCACCACTTTGCTGGCAGCATTTTTCGCGGCGGAAAATCGCTGGCGCATTTAGCAGGAGGCCGTTAGTATTTTTTATTGGCCTTTTGCATTCTGGCCGAATCGGCTGCATTTTTCGAACAACACGCTTGATAAAATCGAGCAAAACGTGCAAAATCGAACTTCTCAATGGAGCTTAACAAATTTCAAAATCAAAAGATCAGCGATTTTTTGGATTTTTCTGCATTTGAATGTGGTTTATGCAAAGCAACTCAATGAAAGTACCGTTGTATGGCGCGGAATATGCAAACCGCTTCAATGATTCCCAGCAGCACACAGAATAACCATTTCACCTTTCATTCATCAATCAGAACAAGACAACGACAAAAACACAAATTCAATCAACACAGCAACGAAAACCACAGAACAAAAATTGGGAGATTTTCAAGAGATTTTGGAAATCCACAATTGATGAAACCATTTGAAAAAAAACGCTTTAAAAATTCTTATAATCAACAAAAAACTCGACGTCGATTGCAACCGCTCTGCTCAGGTGTTCTCATCATACACCTCACCAGCACGCTCCTCGCGAGTCTTTGACCGATTCAACTCCCAGACCTAGATTTGCAAAAAACAATATGAAAACAAAAATGAGCGGCAACATTGCTGAACTGACTTCGGACCGTGGCTTCATGAGATACGGGTCCTGGGTGATGAGAAAGCGAAAGGACAAATCAAATCAAACAGGAAACTCACAAAATCAGCAGGTCTTGAAGGTGTTTATCACATTTTCAGTCGCAAAAAGTAAAAGCAAACCGAACTCATCACCTGAATATAGGACTCTGTGAGCGTGATCATTTGCGGCAGGATCTCTTTCACGTGCAAATCTTCCAATTCAAACCATTTCGTCGTGCCCTGCAGAAAATTCGTTGGTCAAAACAAAAAAAATTCACCCGAATTTTTGCACAAAAAAAACGTTTGACAACCTCATGTTCCAAATAAAATATTCCATAGAGTCGGAACTCTCCTAATCGGTACACTTTTGTCTCACACGAATTGTTCTATAAACGTTACCCAGCGACCACCAAAACATAACGACACCACAGCAGCCAGTGTGTTTGCGTCTCTGTGCGTCACTGTGCACCATCGTTCCAAAACACCACGGCAAGTACACGGTGTTCAGACAATGACTTTCGCCACAAAACACCGCGACTGACGCGTCAGCGTTACGCTCGCATACCCTGTGCAACATCTGAATGCGATACGTCCCGTTTTCCGGTCGCCCATCGTGCACAATATTGGCGACCAGGTCATACGTGGTGTAGCGGTGTTTCGATCGTGCATCTTCCGCTAGCACGTCGTAGAAGTCGACGTTCCTGAAAGGTGAAGCAAAAAAATAACAATAACAATCACTCAAGAAGAGTGGCGGACACATGAGCGAACGTTACTTGTTACCTACGAGAGCACAGAAATGTGTAAAAAATGTGAGCCGCTGAGCTTGTGATTACCACACCTGGGCTTCGAATGCATCAGACAAAAAAAAACCAACGCAATTACCGGAGCTGATTGGCTGCATTTGCGCTCGGTGCACTGATTGGTACATATGTGCAAGGTTTTTGAGACCAATCAGCGTCGACAATTGTGAAACTTTGAATATATAAATTTAAATATCCAAGAAAAAAACACTTTTTTGCTAACTTGATCGGAAAGTTCACGATCGTCGGATTCTTCTCGGTGTACCAATTGTTCTTCGTGAATCGCTTGAAACAGACCAACAGATACGGAGGCAGCTCAGTGAGCTCGAAGCGCTTCATAAAGTTGTCTTTGTATGTTTTGTATTCCTGACAAAGAAAATGATCGAACGTAAAAATGGAGCACAGTGGAATGGAAAACACGAAACATAGCGCAAAGTATAACACAGCAATGACAAAGTGTGGCAGGCAACAAAGTGTGTTACGGAAAACTAACAAAGCTGCATCCAAACCACTATTCTTTAGCGGTAAATAACTTCGAATCGCGGAAAACCACCACAAACCTTTTCCGTAACACCATTGAATTTCTGCAGCAGCACGTTCAGTGGGACCTGTGAGAAGCATAAAACAAACTAATTGAATTGAAACGAGAAATTACCGCACAAGAATCAAGTAAATCAGTAAAACTCATGTGACTTCGTCAGAAATAAATCTCGCACTTGAGCATTTCGACAATCCAAACAATGGTTGTTTTCATTGGCTGAGGAAAGCAACGCTCAACCGTACCTGTGGAATGATGTTCTGCAAATGTTCGTCGCGATAGAGCGGCGCCGGTGGGAGGTCGAGGGTCAGATACACGAACGGCACGTGCTCAACGCGCTCTGAATTTTGGAAAAACATGAACAGTTTCAAGCGCTTATTCATAAAAAAACGCTTTCCATTTGAGTGAGACAAAAACATTCGCAGTGACGCTGAGAAAAGTTTACTTCACAATCCACACCGAACAGAAACGGAAAGGAAAACAGGTGCACTGAAAAAAGAAAAGAAACCTTGAAAAACGGAAGAACGTTTGCCGGCAGACGAAGCACTTGACTAATAGAATAAATTCATTCTTAGTTGCATTGATGAAAAGCAATGAACTTGGAACTGTGTGATCAAAACGAGTGGCGGGGGATGGCGCATATCAACGCATATGTGCCAGTGTGTTTGTCAGTAATGAGTAGTGACCAGAGAAAACACACACACAGAATATGATGAACAAAGTGCACGGTTTTCATACGAGCCCGTTACCTCTGAACGAGTCATCAGTGGCCAGCAATGCAGACCGGGTACGCTCATCAACGTCGACCGGGAGAACCTGAAACGTAAAAAAGCCAATGATGTCTGAAACATGAAAACTGCTGACGTTAAGCTCTTGTAGCGATTGACGTGGTGACAAATCATCGATCGATGGATTGTTTTATCATATCGAAATCGTTTCAACGAAAAACAATAGTGGAGTGTTCAAAATTCTTCTTTATATCAGACGTTAGTGGAGATGCACAGAACATACGTGCAGTTTTTTTTTGGTTTTACAAAATCGAAAACAAAAGCAAAAAAACATTTCGTCACAATAATTGGCCGCATACCGCCAGATCGACCAATCAGCGGAGTCATATATCAAAATACAGCCAATCAGTGCGTCTATAATGCGACCTTTCGCGTGTAGACACGCATGCGCCCGCGAAACGTTCGATACAAAACGGACGAGCTCGTTTTCTTGGTGCCATTCAACGCCGAATGCAGCGTGTTCAACAGCCAGCCGAGGAATTCGATGGCGTCACCTGAAAAAATGAAAAAAAATAACTTCTGTGCGTCTTCAAGCAAGCAAAGCAACCGTATCAGTAAAAGTTCCAGTCTGACTGGAGACAGCGCAGTCGGTTGCACATGGCAAACAAACAAACGCACCGGCACACGTTCACACACGCACCGTGTGACATCGCATGTGTGTTTGTTTGTAACATTACTGTGTTATAACAGAAAGCTAGGAGAGCGCAGAGTGCCTTCGGGCAAGGACTACGCAGCCAATCAGCGTACCGCTTTGAAAATCGGTCAACCAACCAGCGATTTGCAACCAAGTTCGTGTAAAATACGAACAATAACTGACAAAACTAACGCACAATTTCAACTCAACACAAAACACATTATTGTTTTGCAGCGTTTATAACGCGCTGCTTGGGACAATTGACCGGAAATGCAAGCAGTCAACAAAAGCCCCCCAAAAGCAACCTTGTTTCGTAATCTGAAATCGTTTATCGCTGCACAGCACAACCGCCTGCAGGATCTCGTGAGGGCTGACATGCGATTTGAAGGCGCGCGGAATCCACAGTTTGCGGACGAGCTCGCCTGGAGAGCAAAAATTGATTCTAATCTGCGTCGCTGATTGGCTGATTGATTTGGGATCGGCAGAAAAACTGCTTCCAACGTCGCAGCCCATGTGGTGGACAATAAAAAATTGCGACACTGCCTTTCCCCAAGGGCGTTGGGTAAGGATAAAAAGGGGCAACAAACAACAACAACAACATTTGGGACCGGCCAATTAATGCGTCTCATTCAAATAGGCCGCCGAGCAACAATGTGCAATGGGAAGCAACAAGGCTGAATGAAATCCAGAAGCTGACAGCTTAACGTAAACTGAGAAAAGAAATTCAAATCAGTAATCAGCCTGTAATACCCGTGCGACGGTGTGGGGTACCAATGTGTGCAGCCCTCAAAACCGGTGTATACATCCCGCAAAAAAATTTTGCGGTGGCATTTTGGCGACACCGGTTTAAGGGCTGTGTACCATTTTGAGGGCTCTGGACCTATTTGGGGGCTGTGCTCCATTTGCAAGGCCAGCCGGTCCAATGAAGCAAAGCTCGCGAACTTTGTTCTTGCGGGCTGCACACCGGTTTCAGGGCTGCGCACATCGGTACCCCACACCGTTGCGTGGGTATGGTGGGGATGCCATTCCGATGTCCATCTCGACCACTGATCAAAACATGGATTCACTTCATTTCAAACGCAAATGTGTTGCCGAAAAACGAGAAAAAACATGTTCTCTGTGTCCGTCAGTGAGCTCGCTGCTTCGTTCTTTTCACCAATCTCGAATGCGACCAATCAGCGCAACGCACACAAAACGTGTAACATCAGTAATCACCAAAGCGTTGCGTCAGTGTCACCAGTTTATCACCGGGCAGCCGTTTGATGTTGACGTAGTTTTCTTCGCGTAGGAAGTAATCGCGCAATGGTTGGACGTTTGATAGTGCCTGAAAATTCGAAAAAAACGTATAAATAGAAATCAAGTTAACCAGTGCAGCTGGGAAATCGGAATTGATGTGAGATGACTTGAATTGATTTGTGATATCATCGTGAATTACGACCAGGGAGGGCGAGGAGAAGAAAAATCCGTGTTTATTTTCAAATTTTCTTAATTTTTCAGACAAGTTTGATTTCCTGCGAAACGGCCAAATCAAGGAAGGTCGATGCGATTGCGTCACCAACGAACCAGCTCAAAGGCGCATCAAAATGAAACAAAACAAAACTCATCCCGCTGTAGCAGTGGAAACTGAACTCCAAACCACAACTGAAATCCAAACCACAACTGAAATCCAAACCACAACTGCCTTGTTGTTGTTGTTGTTGTTGTTGTTGTTGTTGTTGTTGTTGTTGTTGTTGTTGATGTTGGGATTTTGGACGATGTTTTTAGCCAGGGCTAACCCAGAGAAGCGTACAGAACGCCATTGAGTAGGGCGCCCATCGAGTTTTCTGTCATTAAGTGCCTATACACCCCTCGGCGGGGCTCGATCCCCCGAGCGCACATACTGTAGTCTAACGCGCTACCACCAGGCCACAAGGGTGACAAATCAACAAGTCCGCCCCTGCAAACGCACGTGCAACACGACATTGCAATAATCGTTCGCCTTGATGTTGTTGAGGCCGCGCAGGCCCGGCCGGTACATCGTGTCATCGGCCGCTCTGATCAGTCGACTCGACAAATCGAGCCGTTGTATCTGCTCTTTCGTGTACGTCGGTCGACAGACGAACTGTGTGTGTGGAAAGCAGTTTTATTGAAGAATTGAAACAACAACAAAAAACGTGAAGTTTTTTGGGCCAATGTTGTCTTCAAATCGTGTCGAAGAGGCCCGAGCCTGTGGGATAAGTACAGTCAAACAAACATGAAACATGTGCAATTTCCGCATGCTGGCATTTGAATCTGCCATGATGATTGGCTACAGGGAGCTGGTTGTGGTTGGACGAATCAGGTGAGCTCAATTCAAAAGTAGCCAACTTCAGTGATTCATCCCAATAATTCACAGTTTCGACTGCACGGTTTTTAACACGGTCGAATGGCAAAGAAACCGTGGGCCGGGGTGCACAATGTGCGCGACTACCGTATTTGGTCTTGACACGATCTTCCTTCAACCATCGTGAACTACCACTAACGTAGCGATAGTAACAGCAGCGAAACAAAATCGAAAAAAGTCCACATCAGAATAATCTACGTTGACAATCAGGAACGTTTACCGTAACATCGCAGCGAGTGCCAATACAGTAAACCTACCGTACCCCTTACCGTACCTTGATGTCATCGAGTGCGGAGTCGATGATTTCGTAATCATCCGGCAGACAATAGAACTTCAACGTGTGCAAATTCAGGAACACCCTGTGATCGACTTCGAGCGAATGAGTGTATGCGTGCGTGTTCGTGCCACGGCCTGGAAGTGGCGCAGGGGATCACTTGTTGAAAACCAAGTGAACTACACTTCAGAGACCTATGTTCGGTCATTCTGTTCGGTCAAAAACAAATGAACTTTTCCCGTTTCAAAAAACCACAACAAACCTTGAAAATACTTTCCGCATACCAGACACGCGTACACATTGAGATGCGACAGTGAAATTGAGCAGAGCTTCTCGAAATCAAAGTCCAGCACGGCGCTGAAAAAGACAACATCAGAAAAGATCGATTGAATTCGTGGTTCAATTCCAGTCAAAATCACCAATGTTGCTGTTTAGCCCCTCTACACCAAATACAAACGTTTTTGCGATTCCACAAGGACAGAGCGACTTTACGGTTTGCATCACCACAAGGAAACAAGGCTGTTTGTCATTTTATCAGCCCGAATATAGTGAAAACGACAAACGCAGTACGCACATTTTTGCTGCAGATATGAGCAAATTTGCTGATTGAGCAAACAATAAAATATAGACAGCAAAAAAAAACTTGAAACTCAACACTCGCACAATCAACATTGCTTCAATTTTTTGGATGCTTCTGCGACTGAATGCGTTTTTGAGCGGAAAAAAAGCGAAATTGATTTGATTTGAAACAAAACATTGGGTAGCATTGGGTAGCAAAAAATAGCAAATTGTCTACGTTGTGTCCCCGAAAACAGCGTTTTTTCATTTTTTGGATATTTCTAATTTTGGAATTCCCGCGTCATGCATGAAACTGTTCATCTATCTGTGCGCGCATTGCGTTTCGGGACCAAAAATAAAAGATAACAGTGGGTTTGTCCGCGACGCTGGTCGTGGCACATTGTTTGAACTGGCGGTTAGGCTTACAAATAAACCTGAAAGTTGAAAGACACACCGCAAACAAACAGAGACGCCACAGGGGGGATCTCAGCAAAGCACCCGGCTATCAATACAAAAAAGAAACAAAAAAAGCGCGCACCGATCGATGCTGCCCAAATACGGGCAGTTGCGCGTGGCGGCCGCGTGCGCGCGTCTCGCTCCGAACTTCACCACCGGCTCGTCGTCGTCGTCGTCGTAAGACGGATCGAATTTCGGCTCAACTTTTTCCGCGACCGCATCGCCCGCCGTTTGCTGGCCGGCCGGTTCAGACTCGGCCACTTTTGTGCGCTTCTGTGGTGGACTGTCGCCGTGATCACTGTTGGCGGCTGTTTTTTCTGGCGTTGTGTCTGGCCGTTTCAGATCCACTGGTTCACCGGTTGTCGCGGCCATTTTCTTGCCGCAGATAACAAAAATTCAGAAACCAACAAGGCGCGCCACAATATATCAGCCGTATGCTTGATGATTAGCTGCATTGGAATTACCAACTTGGTAGCGAACATAACAATGGCGCAATTAGCAATTCCAATTTCTTGGTTGGCATGATTAACAATCATCCAATAATCAGATTCGCTTTTGTTTGCGCCACCCGAAACAACAACCCGTTCCATATTTGCATTCAAAAAAAAGTAGAAAAAAAACGACGATAACTGCGATTAACGCAGTTCCAGTTTAAGAACACAACACGCTGTGAAATGTCTGCCGACTTTCTGCTGTCACTTTCATTCACGTTGCTCAAGCACAGAGCCGAAATGTGGAGCACAGAAATCAAACTCGGAGAACAAACGTCCGAAAGAAAGCACTTCCAAATTTGCACAGGCATTACAATCAATATCATATGTAAAACACGTGGCAGTGCTTGCTGACAAAAAAAAATGCCGGACTGCGAATATCTTCGAAGCACAGTTGCTCAAATCACAGCAGAGGTAACAACACGATAGTAACAACCAAAATCAACCAAAATGTGTCAATCATTCGCAAAAAAACGTTAAAAATTACAAAAAAATCATATTCAGCCAGAAAAAAGTAAAAAAAATAAAAAGCCACTCCATAAAAAGCAATCACTGCAACGATTTCAACAACTCGATCGCTTCCTTATGCGACTCCAAGTCATCCGGCGACACCACCGGCCCGCGCAACGCACGCTCCAGTAAACGGCGAGCCTCGTCCTGGTGCCCGAGATGCAGGTGACATTTCGCCATGTACAGCAGGTTCTTCTTGTAGAAGTCGGGCTGAATTCGTTCGGCCCGCTCAAAGAACGCCAACGCCTCGGCGAACGTCGCCTCCGGCACACTCGCGAATATCCAGCCGGCCAGTCGACGCTGGTAGCCGGGCAGATCGGCGAACGCGAAATGCCACAGGCCTGAACAGAGTTGGGTTTTTTTCATTTTTTGTTCTAAACTTGCAGCCATCTACTCTCTCTCTCTCGCTCTCTCTCTCGTGCCTGGCACTTGAAACATTTAGCGTCCATTAAAATCAATCAATCAATCAGTCAATCAACCAGCCAGCCACAAGAAGCCACGTACTCTGTTGGTCCAGTTTATAACGCAGTAATGTTACTGTTGCACATTCACACACAAAGACAGACGAAGACAAAGGCACACATTTGGTTTGTTTGACTATTACGGTCGTGTGGTTGTCGTGGTATATAAACCGGACGCATGCCCATTAGATACTGCGACTTTTCGATGTCACACCCAACAACACAACACAGCACAACCAACCGAGCAAATGCCAGCTGGTCGGATCGTGCGGGTTCATTTCGCACGCTTTCTCGAAATGCAATTTCACTTCCGGCGAGTTGATCAGACGCGCCTTGGTGCCCTCATATTCGCCAATGTAGTCCAACATTATTGCATACCTGCGATGGCAGAAACCGGCTTTAGTTCCGTTGTAAAACCGTTTTACTTCCAAATTTTTCCCAGACACCCAGTTTCCGTAACTTGGCCTTCGGTACCAACCAATCAGAAAGGAAGTTGAACTTTATGTTTTTTAAGCAGAGCGATTGTTTGCGATCAGTAAATACTCCAAAAATGTCATCGTCTGAGCTTTGCTTTCCGTTCCTTGCTGCTGTTTTCATTACCGCAAAATCAGACACAGAAAAGTGGTGGCCACCTCATCAGTATGATATTGGACACTCCGATAAAACTCACGGTGGCAGAGAATGTTGCGTTTAAGAAATTCACAAAAAACACACACACAATGAAACAAACCATTTATGTACCGCGAAACTGCCACCGGAGCGCGGCTGAAAGTCGAGCGCTAATTTCGCGTATTCGAACGCCTCGTACATGAGCGCTTTTCGCTCCGTTTTCGAAATGCCGCTGCGTTTCGCCATTTCACAGGTGGCTCGCGCCAATCGCCAGAGCAGTTCGGCGTTTGCGGAGTCTTTGTGTCTGCAGTTATAACATGATCATCGTTGGGGAGCATGTTTTGATTTTTTTTCTGTAAACCTCCAGATGTCTCTCCCGAAAACTCCGGACACTGAAATGTGTTGGATAAACCGTGAAAATCTGCCCTTTGATATCAGGGAACACCTGGAGACTGAACAGCGCAAGATGCGCCGTTCGCAACATTGTTCGTGAACCACTTGTTTTATTGAATTAAAATTCAAAAAAACATCAGTCGCCGAGTCTTGGAAAGCAATCAAGAAAGATACAAACTGATACAAATAATAACCAATTATTCCATTTTCAAAAACACCCTTCCCAAAAATCAAGATCCAAAAATTAGCAAACGCAACCTGACCTGACGAGCAACTTGTATAAATTCTCCACCAAGAATGCCTCGTACAAAATGTCAGCCTCTCGTATCAGCTCAGTTTCGACCGTAAGCGTGTCCTTGAATGAATTTCTCGTTTGGTTCTGTTTGACTCAAATCTTATCTGTAAAGTTCTCCACAGCTCAAACCTTCCGACTTTTCGCTGGATCTATCGTTGTCTGCTGCTGACGACTGCTGCAGGAGCTCCGTTGGAAGAACGTCCATTTGTCGGCATGGGCCGTTTTAATGAAAAATACCATCGACCCAGCGACGGCAATTCCGCTGCCGGCAACGAGAAAAAATGTTTTTCCGTTGTTCATCAACCCGAACCGTTGAGCATTTTGACAAAACAGTCGACGTCGTGTCGTCGTTGGTCGTGCAAGGCCGGGTGTTCGGAGAAACGACGACGACGCTGCCGCCGCCGTCGTCGATCCACCAAAACGGCGAGCGGGAGCGTGGAGAGAATAAAACTGAAATGCACGACGTGCGAGCGACCCACGTCAACTCAATGGTAAACTACCATGTGGAACAGTAAAATAGAATGAATAAGATGATGGTAACGACTAATGAGTGAGCTGTAGCAAGCAGCAATTGAATATTTTTCATTTACTTAAAAACTTTCTTCAGATTCGTTTTTTTATAAAACCCCTTACCAGTACCACACGGACACAGCACCGCTTCATTCTTCCGATGAATCAGTAATCACCAACGACCACCGACAGGAATGCGCAAGACGACCGACCGACACTTGTGTTCAAGATCAAGATTTTTTTTAACACGCAGCA
>JASANC010000980.1:0-16728 GCA_030248135.1 Theristus sp. LFF4_11 | reverse complement strand
TGTACTTCGTTCAGTTACGTATTGCTCCACTTTGTTATACATTTACCACTTTGTACGTCAATGTTTTCAATACTGTACTTCAATATCAAGTCTCACCCGTGCAGCGTGTCTCGTTCGTGTAGCTTTCAGATGTCCCGACCCGAACGAAAATCAAAGCAAAATGTATAACTAGAGACTAGAGAGAGGCCTTGACTGGATGCTGTTGGTTTCTAGCACTTTTATTCAACAACTTTTGGTCCGACCCCCCCCCCCCTTTAGAATTTTCGGTCTCGCTCGGGAACCCACCCCCCCCCAACCAAATCGACCCCTACTAGCCATTTTTTGCCCAGACAATGTCATCGTCAAGAAAAAATTTTGGTCCGCCCCCCCCCCCCCCTAGAATTTTCGGTCTCGCTCGGACCCCCCCCTAGAATTTTCGGTCTCGCTCGGGAGTCCCCCCCCCCCCCAACCAAGTCGACCCCCCCACCCGCCGGGACGACCCCCCCCCCCCAAATTTGGGCGGACCCCCCCCTCGGATTCGCCAAAAATCGGGCTCGACCCCTGGCCAAAATTCATTTTTTTTAAATTTGGTTTTTTGCTCAACATTTTAACAACCCTCCTCTCCTTTCCTACTCACTCCCGGCATAGTTGTTCCAGAGCCGAGGGGTTGGGTTGGGGGGGGGGCTGATAGCCTGATATAGATAGCTGGCTGGAGCAAACTTTCCAGTCAAGATAGATAGATAGCTGGAAAATTTGGGGGGGGGGCGCGGGCGGGGGGCCATGTGACTTTGGGGGGGGCGGTCAAAATTTTGAAATTTGATAGATAAATAGCTAAAACGCTAAAAGGCTATAAAAACTGCAAAATAATGCTAAAAATACCTAAAAATCAAGTATAAACGCGTATTTTTACCTAAAATTAGCAAAACGTTCAAGAATTAGGAGCAAAAATGGTCATTTTTTTGGCCAAAATTGACTTATTTTATGTCTTCGAAGACAAAAATTTTCAGATAGATAGCTGGCTAAAAATTTTTTTCAGATAGATAATAGCTGAGCCGAAAAAACCTGTTTGATAGAGATAGATTCGAAAATTTTGGGGGGTGGGGGGGGGCGCCCCCCCCCCCCCGGCCCCCCCCCCTAGAACAACTATGACTCCCGGTCCCCGGTCCCGGGCACTCCCGGCTAGGGTTGTTAAACAAAAATGAAATTTTTTTTTAAAAAAAAAGTGATTAAAAAAAACAAAAATGCCGATTTTTTTTTTTTTTTAAATTCGAAAAATTTTTCTCTAATATGCTCTGAAAACCTCAATTTTGGCAAATTTTTTCGAAAGTTCAACAAAAATTTTCTTTGATTATACCTCGTAAAACCTTCAGCAGTCGATTTTGGGCCGTTTTACCGACTGATTTTAGGCTACGACAACATCTGCGATGAAGTTTTTGAGCGTCCCAAAGCTTGGCCTACCATTTCCTTCCGATGCAGATAAGGTGACGATTCGCCTCGCAGAGCGTCCGATTGTGCTCGCTGCTCCGTTTGCAAGCGCTACGTTGTCTGGTTGCTTGCTGCTTCGTGTCGTGTCGTCGCAACACCATCAGAAGAATTGATCGAATTTCAAGGCGGTATGTATGTTTGTCTTCACTTTAGCATTAGTTTAGCTGGGGACAATTAGTGACGTTTTGGAGGTCAAAACACAAGAAGAGGCATGGTGACGGTTTGGAAAAGGGGTAATTGAGGTCACCAAAACAAAATCTGCAAAGTTCCGTCATATGGGAGTCATTCGGGAGGCGCTTGCATATCATATGTGGTTCTTCGGACTCCCTGATTGATTTAGCACAACTTTGATTTTTGAAATTTAAAAAAAAAAAAAATTTAAAAAAAAACAAAAATGACGATTTTTGTTTTTTTTTAACAACCCTACTCCCGGCCCGAGTCAACTAAAAGCTTTCGGATTCGCTGCCCTGCGGGGATATAGCGACCGCAGGCCACCGAAACCGAAATCGGGCTAAGATCACTGGTGCCCCCAGGACAGAGCGGGGCTTAGAGGCTGTCCCCCTCACGTGGCGAGGGTATTGGTTCCACGGGATGGTGAGCCGTCCGTTCCCCAATCCCACCGGAGTTTGGTACCTTCGGGTTTCCGGAATCGGTGGGGGGCGTGCTTCAAATATTAAAAAAAACAAAAAAAACAACGTATGTCTGGAATTTTTAGCATCTTCTGGTCCGGGGTTCTGGATAAAACGGCAACAACCACATAAAAACGAACGTGGCGGTGGAACAGAAAGGAAAAAAATGGAGAAAAATAGTGGCTGCTTCGTCACCAACTTTGTTTCTGGTTTGTGTTGTGAAGAGTTAGTTTTTGTCGTTTGTACTCAGACGAAAATCAAAGTAAAGACTAAGGTAAGGAAGGAGTAAAAGAAACCAAACGCGAACGTCACTTCGTTGTTTCGTTTTCCCTCTCATCCGTTTCATATCAATTCCGATTACCGATACCATGATCATCTGCATTTGTGTTCTGTTTTTTTGTTCACCGCGGCACAAACATGCTCCCTTTCAGTTGTGCTTGTGATCGCAACTCAAGGCGCCGTTTGCCACGCCAGGTCGGAAATCAGCGGTGCTAGTGGTTGCTACAAGACCGACAGTGATTGTTTGTTTGCGGACTTTCTTGCTTTACTTGGCATTTTGGGTCAGCACAGCAACACAGTTTATATGTCGCCTCCTTTATATTACCTTTCGGGGGATAAATTGACCTTTTTGTCGACCTTCAGATTTTCCTCCGGCATTCTGAATATTTTTATCAATTAACCAAAGTTATTTTAATTTCAAAAATCGAGATTTTCAGGTTTTTTTCCGAATTCTATTTGACTTTCGAAAGAAATCGATGCAGGTGAAGCAGAGTGTGCAAACGGCTTGTGCATTTGGTTCGACGAATGCAATGGGCGGACGGGTGGCTGGTATGCGTGCACGCCGAACTACACGTTGTGAGTGTTTGAAGGGACAACAGCATGTTACTCTTGTGATTACACGATTGTTCGTAAGCTTGTGTTTCATTAAAGGCCCGCCCGTTTCTACCTGATGTACGCGCATACGGCACGGCACGGCACGTCACTTTAGGTCTCGTGTTATTGCATACTACCGTTCATAATAGCTGACGCACGTTGACGGTATAAACGGGCCTAAAGCGGCGTTCATGAAGCAGTGTTTAGCGACGCGTAGCTGTGTTAAAACACTAAATACTGCTTCATGAATGCCCCTTTACTGTTTTTCATTCGTGCAGTTGGACACTGCTGATCTCGGGCGTCAGCCTGTTGGTGCTGATCGCGTGCTGTGTCGCGTGCTGTTTGTGTCCGTTCTGTTGCATCGCGAAACTCATGAAGCGACGACGGGCGAATGCAGGTGTCATCATCACGAATCCACCGATGAACACAACCACCGTTGTCGTCCAGCGTCAGTGTTCTTTGCAATTGCGGCCGGGTTTTTTTTACGTACAATGGCGAAAATGTGCGTCAGTGACGCAAAATAATTTGGGCTGACGCAACGGGTTTCTTCCCGTTGCCAACCCTATTCATAATCATAAGATCATTCTTGGGGAATTTTATGCTTATTTTTTGCTTGTTTCCGGCCATTCACACGTCATGGTTTGTCTGACAATGGTGATCATGCAAATGTATTTTTATTTATTATGGCCCGGTCAGCTGATTCATCGTTCGTTTTTCAGATTGTTCAGTGTTTCGTTGATAACAAACAGACTTTTGACCGTGGCAAGGTTTTACACAGTCTAACTAGCTCCTACGTGGGCTTTTTGTTCGCCCGTTTCTTTTTATTGGTGCCTTTGCACGCAATTATGAATGAAAAAACGGGAAAATGTTTTTCCGCGAAAAAACAGGTATTTCTGAAAAACCGAGCAACAAAAATTTTCAAAACGCATGGTACAAATTTTCGCAGCGAAGATTTACTAAAACGGTTAAATGAAAGCTCAAAATGTGTTCATCATGCAACGTTTACACTTCAATAGTCAATCAGAGAATAGTGGTGTTCCTATTCGGTTCTGCTACAACTGCAGGCGACCAATATCCACAGCAAGCGGCTCCGCCCACCAATGCGCCGATGATGCATCAGTATCAGGGTCAGCCGTCGAGCGTGTCCACGGCTGCTGCCCCTGCTCGATCGTACGTGCCACCCCCGTTTGCACCGGAGCAATACGACGAGCCACCGCCGCCGTACTCGCTTAAACCTTGAGTTGCATTCGTTGATCAGACGTGATCCATGCTATTATCAATTTTTTTAGTTCTGCGACTCAAAGCGGTTGTAGACGTGAAAGGAAACTAGTTTCAATCCTTATGTGGCAATTCAAAGTCGCCTAAGTGACTCGGTCCTATGTGGAGGACTCGGATCACTTTACCAATTTTGAATTCCCGCGTCCTGCATGAAACTGTTTACCTGTTTATGCGCGCATTGAGTTGTGGGACCAAAGTGAAAAATCATATGCATACTTTCTTTGGTAAATTAGTTTGGAAGTTCACGTTCTTGGTCATTTTTCTTTGGTACGATGGGTGCCGCACGCTGTCAGAATTAAGGCTGTGAAAGCAGTATCATGTCATTTGGCTGGTTGCATATTATGTGGCGGCAACTCACCCAATTTCTCAGATGATGTTGTTTCCAAATAGTTGGGTGTACACACAGTGCATTTTCAATTGTGTCTGTGATTCACGTACTTTGCTTTAGATTTGTTTGTTAAATTGCGCTCCCAGTCCCAGATCCATTTTTTTGAAAAAATTGTTTGCATGTCCGTTGTGAATATTTGGGCAATGCAATAAAGCAGTTTGACACAATTTTAGGTTTTTTTACCCGCCTGAGACTAGGAATTATTGAGAAGCAGATAAGCAAATGATGGGGCTGTTGATTTCATGGGATCTTTGGGTGTCTCACTACAGATCAATAAAAACTGCAATTTTCAAGAAAAATAGCGGTTTGCTTTTCAAAACTCGTTCAGTGAATAAATCGATAAACTCCTGGTCTCGGTCAGTAGTAAGATCTTGTTTTGACGATCATCTAAAGATTGCAATGATTTTTGCGTTCTCTTGCACGTTTTCTTGCTGACTATCTTCGGGCACCATTAATTTAAAGATCGTGTTGCTTTTGTGCAAATTTGTGTAATGCAGGTTAATTCTTTGTTTTGTCATTTCCATTCAAACTATTTACTTCATGATTCGTCAAGTTTTGCAAATTTTCCTTCTCATTTACTATTTACGTATATTTAGTGTTGTATGAACTATTACTTTGCAATGCGTCTGTGTATCGTATAAAGTTTGTGAAGAACCCGGTTTGTTGTGTCGGCTGGTGTTTGTTTTGCGGTTTATGTTGTTGTTGCATTGCCAACCCAACGGGACAATATTGCATCATGATACTGCGCAATTCTGATGAAAGCAAATCTGACCAGCAAAACACGCAACAAAATTGTCACTGTCTTAAACTCGTCGATTGCTCCGTCAGTCCACTGAACAGCTCTGACCAATGCACATTTCAGACAATCGACAGCGTTCAACACACATGTTTTCAGAGATTTTCAGTTTTGTTCATTCTAGATCCAGAATAACACGCACAGTTGCACCTAACGTCTTTGATAGTGAACAATGGATAGCACGACATCTGCTGAGCAGCAGCCGCAGAAAAGCAAAGCTCAACTGAAAGCCGAACGACGTGCTAAACAGGTTACCCGGCAGTTTACTCCGCAAAAGCTGGTCAGAAACGTTTGACGTTCGAATTCCAACAACATAGGTTTCTCCAGTTTCGTGTTGCTGTTGCCAACCAATCAACGCATTCACCAGCAAAGCAACTAGTAACTAATCAGACTGCTCCAATCACGCTTCAGGAAGCGGAACGAGCGGCCAAATCTGCTCAGAAGGGCGCTTCCGCAAAACCGACGCAAACTCAAAAGAACAAAACACAACCGCAGTCCAGCAACGTTGACGGCCCATGCAAAACACGTGTACCACCGAACGACGTACTTTAGATTTTTGAATGTTGAATCATCCGTTTTGTGCGACACAAACTGTGTATTTATTGGCGTTTGGCTTGCAGGTGTGCCATGAAAACGCTCTGGGCCATGTCACCAAACGCACCGCTCTGATGACGGTCTCCGTTGAACCGTCGGCGTCCTCGCCAAAACTGCAAATGTAAAGGCGCATTCATGAAGCAGTATTTAGTGACGCGTAGCTACGCGTCATTAAATACTGCTTCATGAGTGCCCCTTAAACTGTTGTGTTGTTAGTTCAATTGAATCATTTTCGAGTGCATTATGTGATTTGGCTCAATGATAAAAAGATTTCGTTTCGATTAAGACAAAAAACTAAACGGAAACATTCAGGGTGCCCGACGTGTTCCTACAGTTCGAGCGTGACTGCCAAGAGCTCGTTATCACCGGACCAGATGAACAGTGCATTTCATTCATCGGAGTGCTGTCGACGGTAAGGCTTGCTTCTGTCAAGTTTGAGTCGGTAGATTGCATTGGCATGCGGTCAAGTGTCACTTGTCATTTGTCACCCTCGTGGCCTGCTGGTAGTGCATTAGACTGTTGTCTGTGCGCTCGGGGGATCGAGCCCCGCCGAGGGGTGTGTGGGCACTTGATGACAGAGAAAATTCGATGGGCGCCTACTCGTCGGTGTGTTCTGCACGCTTCTCTGGGTTAGCCCTGGATAAAAAACGCCTAAAATCCCAACAACAACGACGTTTGAACTGATACTGCTTAGGTTTTTCCATTTTGTGTTCACAGTTCGTTGCCGACCTGTCCGTGCCTGAAGACCAGTCATTCACGAGAGCCTTGGAGTCTCAGTTGAAAACCGCCCTGACCGCGATTTCCGGTGGACACCCACTTCCAGCCGCCTGTGGCAATCTAATTCGCCAGTTAAAGCAACACCTCCAGGAGATGAACGCCGACTCCACGGTTGAACAGGTACCTTTTTATGATCTCCCTTGTTTTACTACTCTTTGAGAAGCTTGTACCTGCACTGGAAATGGTTTTGGCCAATTCATGCAGGACGTATATATATCCGGCATGTCACGTCACTGCACGTCATGTATAAATGCGTGTATAAACGAGCACGTGTTCTAAAGATAACGTGACGTGCCGGATGGCTGTTTTTTGTTCGATGAATGAGACGCGACGTGCCGGATAAATTTTGTGCGCAAGAATTGACCTTTTGTATACTTTGAATTCTTGACTGTGAACGTGCGGCCAGCTGATTGGCTGCATCAAGCAATTGCTCTCTGCTCAAGCAAACGTGTGTCTCTCTGATTTGTGAGGCGCGCACCGACATCAGCGATTGGTTGGCCGACTTCCTCCGCGACCGCATCCACCTTGCGTTTCAGGCAATTTCACTAATCGCGCGCGACCGCCTGCGCACATGCAGCACTGTCGTCATTTATTCGTGGTCGGTTGACCAAAATGCTACAGTCAAACTCTAAATTACAGGGAATCAGCTGATTGGCTGGTGGTCACGTGATCAGCGTGCTTTCTGTTCATGCCAAACTCCGCCCCACTGCATTACATGATCATCAACCAATCAACTGATCCCCTATAATTTATAGTTCGACTGTATGTTGCGTTTTTTTCGGTTGAACAACAACATGCAACAGTATCGAATAACAAATCGAAATTCAAACTTTCAACCAGTGCAGGTGTCCAATTATCGAGAAAACCCTGACCGAAGCACACGAGGCCGGAATCGTCAACGACGTTTGCATTGTTGACTCTGCGTGCTCGCCAACCGGTGTATTGATTGTTTTATATTGCTCGCATTTGCCTCCGTTACATTTTCCAGTAGTGCAACGTGAACACACTTTTGGGTCTCCAAACTACATTTTACTATTGAACTACATTTTACAAACACAACTACTAAATGCTTTTCATATAGTTTTATCGGAGTTTCCTGCTTTTTCGCGATATAAAATGGATGGATGTGACTTTATTTTCAGCTCAAAAAACAATCGAGCGTCTGTTGAACGCTGGCATCAAGTGCAGCTATTGCTTGATAAACTCGGTGGCGTACGTCATCAAAGAGGTGCGTTCTTGACGTGCTGCAGCAATTGATGGCAAAATCCATCAAATACACACCAGTACACCATCCACCAACCATGTGGTGACAGTACAACTGTGTCTCAATGCTTTTAACTGCTGCCCCCAATTGAAGGATAGCAACCGTGTAACAGCTGGATGTGGGTCTTGTATGAAAAAGAGAACTATCGTAAAGAAGCAAAGACCAGTGACAGCAGCAGTATACCAATCAATCAACACACCTGTCCTTCAATCATACCAATCAATCAACCAAATCAGCACCAGCCCACACAGCTCTGAGGCGCAGCATTTCCTCCCAGACGAGCCTGGTTCTACTCGGCGCCGACGCGGTGCTCGCCAACGGCAGTCTGCTCGGGCGACTTGGCGCCGCGCAACTGGCGCTCGTGGCCGCCGCGCACAATGTGCCCGTGCTGGCTGTGTGTCCCACGTACAAGTTCACAGACAAGGTGGGTGCATGTGCTGGTGGCCTTGTGCCAGCCGGTTCAGAGCAACGCTGGAAAAACACTGAGATTACAGGACAGGCGCGTTTAGCAATTCGTGTTTTGTGCGTACGCACGGACACGACACGTAAAAAATGGCCACGCGATTTAGAAATCGTGTCGTGTGTGCTATCTTAATGCATTACGGACACGATTAGTTTGCGTACGGGATTTAGAACGACGTTTGCGCGCACGGACGAAAAACTAAATATTGTTTCCGCCTTTAGCCGTCCGTTCTTACGTCGGATGACGTCCCTCGAGTTTTTTCTGTCATTATACGAGCCTATACACCCCTCGGCAGGGCTCGATCCCCCGAGCGCACAGACTAGTCTAACGCACTACCACCAGGCCACGAGCGATGACCGACGTTTATCGGCCATGTTGCAGGTGTTCACTGGCTCGTCCGGTGTGCAACAAGTGCGCGGGCTGCACCGCCTGCCGCAGGAAGTGGTGCCTGCCGATCTCGTCACCGGCGTCATCACGGAGCTGCGCATTTTGCCACCCAGCTCAGCGCCGGCAATTCTCAGAGTGAAACAGCAGATGTTCTGATACGGACTGCCTTAAGGTGCATTCATGAAGCATATTCAGTGGCCGCGTAGCTATGCGTCACCGAATACTGCTTCATGAATGCCGCTTTAGTCTTGTTGTGTTGCGAGTGTTTCGCTTTCTTTTGAACGCCGATCCGTCGATAAATCAAACAAAAGTCGCATTGTTTATTGTGATCACCGTTTCACCATCTGTATTATTTATCTACAGTTTTTTGTGGTCAGAGCACCATACACAGATCTGGGTTTTGTTGACTCGATACAAAGTTCGAATAAAAATCTGCCAAAGGATGGGTGAGTTTTTTGTCAAGAGGCCGATGGCTTCTTGTCGAGTTTGTCTTTCGCTTCGTTGATTTTCGCCGCCAGGTACGGCGAACCTCCTGCAGTGCAAAAAAATTGTTACCGTTAAACAGATCGCAATCAAGTTGAAATCACACGTCATTTGTAAACTTCAAAACACCTCTGTCCGGATGATTGGCCAGCATCACACGCTTGTGCGCTTGTTTGATCCGGCTTTCTGGCGCTGACGGACTGAAAATGAAATAAAAATATAAAATTGCTGGAAATGTTGCGAAGCAACGCTGATGATTTTCAATTTCCCAGATCACAAGCGCACACCTGACTCCCAAAATCAAGGCTGCCTCGCGCCTGCTCATGTCCTTCTCGAATCCGCCGCGGTAATATTTTGAAAACTGAAAAACTCAAAAGTGTCAAACAAGACTCGATCGTTGGCAGTTGGTAAAAAAGTGTGTTTTAGTGGCAACATCAAATGTTTCCTTTGTCGCAGCGCCCTCACCGCTCCGCCAGGTATTGCGTCCAGTTGTTTATTTAAGGTCTTCGAAATTGTACGCCAATTGCGCAACAAATAGCGCCCGCCGAAGCCGACGGCGCCGACAGCCAGCCCGAGCGCGATCAGAGCGTTCGACTGAAATGCATGACAAAAAACAAAGGCTGAGCAGACGGTGCAGAGTGCATTTTTTTGTTGCCAGCCGACTTGATTCGGCGCAAAGGAAAGGAAACACACACAATTGTGATTTTGTTCATCAAGCTCAAGCAGCCGAAATGAAAGGTGAGCAAAGCAACTTGCCATTTTTCGTTTGTTCTGTTTCAGCGCTGCTTCCACCACCTTCCGTTACCGAAGCCGAGTGGTTATCAACCTCCACCGATCTCCAATTTTTTGAGTTGTCTGAAATTTTGCGTGATGCATCATTATTAAAACAGGTGCATGTGCAGTGGCGGTGGCCCCTGCCCTTTAACACAGGAAAGAAAAAATGCAAAAACTAAATTGATTTTCACCTTATCAAAAAAGCTTGGCTTAGGATTAGGTTTAGTATAAGGAACCAACAACGACTCATTGCAAGCAACCTCTGATCAGAAATCAAAAAAATCACTTTTAAGAATGTATACAAATTGAAATTTTGCAACAATTTCAACATTTTTACTCATTTTCGGCGGCCGGGCGGCTGTCATTGTTGTTCCAGAGCTGGGGGTTGGTTGGGTGGGGGCGGGCCGTGGTGGGGCCTTGTGACTTTTGGGGGAAGCGGAGCGAGCGGTCAAACGTTTGGAAATCAGATACCGTATTACCCCCAGTAGCGAAAGCGGGACCTCGGGTGAGGGGGGGTGTTTGCCAAATTTTAGAGGGGGGGGTCAGGCAGGTGCCTTCTCGGTGAGGGGGGGTGCACGGGCAGACGGGCAGCAAATTTTCCTGAGGGGGGTGCACTGGCAGAAAAATTTCGTGAGGGGGGGGTGCACGGGATCGCACGGGTAATACCAAATTTTTGCCTCAGAAAAACACAGAAATTCTTGTAAAATACAGAATATTTTGTGCAAACAAGCTGCTTGTTTGGTCAGAAACAACAAAATCTATGCAGGGACAGACACAAACGTCAAGAAAAATGCAAAAATTACGGTATTTTTGGAAAAAATTGAGATGAGATTGACCACCGTGAGGGGGGGGGGGGGTGCGATCCCGTGTTTTCTCGCGGAGGGGGGTGGGGGGAGTCTAGTACCCGTGTCGAGGTAAAGGGGGGGAGGGGGGGTACACGGCACACGTGTATCTGCCCGTGCACGGGCAGGATTTTCGGCTGAGGGGGGTGGACCTAGGGTTAGGGAGAAAAAAAATCCGGATTTTTTTTTAAATTAAAAAAAAAATTTTTTTTTTAACATTTTTTTTACAAGTTAGGTTTGTTCGAAGCGTCTCGTCGAGCTGAGTTCATCTAGACTATTTTCAGAACGATCCGGAAAACTATAAGAGCGAAAATCGTGTTTTATTGAAATTATGTCCATTTCATAGAGGGAAAGTTGCATTTTCAACAGTAAAACAGGACAATTTTCGACGTGTGCTTGAATATTGAACCGTTCTTAGTTGTTCCTCTTTAGAAAATTACCAAAATTTGACTGTGTTCAAAAATTCCTGTTTGCTGTAGCTAAGTCGGCAACCCCTGTCGACCCGGTCGCCCCCCCCCCAAGACACTTACTTTCAGGTTCAACCAGCTATGCTATCTGCCACATGGCGAGAGCCCACTCTTCAAATCATCGTATCGAAAACACGTACCATGGTTTCGCGATCACGTTGCGGGCAACTGACAGACGCAAGTTTAACACGTTAGTTTAGCTCAGCACGCAAGTTTTAACATGTGGCCATGTTATCGGGTATCTGAAAAACGGTCGTGTGATGTGGTATTAACCAACATCCCCGCTCCAATTGTTTAACAATATATCGCACAACTCCATTGTAGACCTATAACGTACGCCAATCAACAAGATATCATGTTCATCTCATGGCCTACCGACTGAAAAAACATGTTCTAAGTTGCAAGAAAACGATTTCTGAAACGATATTTCAATTCAGTTAAGTCATTTCAACGCTAAAAATTGACTCTAGAAGTCATCCAAATCGAAAAACATGGAGTACGTCGGTCAAAATGACCAAATAATGACATGTACCTAAGCACACAAAGAAGTTGGGAAGAAAATTTGGTTTGAACTTTCAAAAAATTATGCCATAAATCGAATTTTCAGAGCAAAGTAGAAGAAAAATTTTTCAAATTTTTTTTTAAGTTTGAAAAAAAAAATCCAATTTTTTTTTGAAAAAAAACGAAAAAAAAAATTAAAAAAAATTTTTTTTTTCAAAGCCCTTAACCCTAGGTGGACCCCCCCACCCCCCCGGACTTTCGCTACTGATTACCCCCATTAAACCCCCCCCCCCACCATTAATCCCCCCTCCCCCATAGTTGTTCTAGGGGGGGGGCCTGGGGGGGGGCCGGCCCCCCCCAAAAAATTTTCGAATCTATCTCTATCAAACAGGTTTTTTCGGCTCAGCTATTATCTATCTAAAAAATTTTTTCAGCCAGCTATCTATCTGAAAATTTTTGTCTTCAAAGACATAAAATGAGTCAAATTTTGATCAAAATTGACCATTTTTGCTCGTAATTCTTGAAAATTTCGCTAATTTTAGGTAAAATACGCGTTTATACTTGATTTTTAGTGTATTTTTAGCATTATTTTGCTTTTTTATAGCTTTTTAGCGTTTTAGCTATCTATCTATCAAATTTCAAAATTTTGACCAGCCCCCCCCAAAGTCACATGGCCCCCCCCCGCGGCCCCCCCCAAAATTTTCCAGCTATCTATCTATCTAGAAAATTTGCTCCAGCTATCTATATCGGCCCCCCCAACCCCTCGGCTCTGGAACAACTATGCCCTCCCCACCAATAAACCCCCACCCCTCCGACCAGTTTCCGAATAATCCGCCCCCCCACAAACAATCCCCCATGGGGGATTATTAAAGACCTGTTTGAAACACATACCCAGCGAATTCAGTGGCTGGTTGCAGTGAAAATGATGAAATTGTGCTACCAAAGGCCCCAAATGGGTGAGTTAATAGTAATTTCATTACAAAAGGCTGTTATAAAAGGAAATTTCTATGTAGAGTAGAAGTTTCTGCAACTTTCTTGCCTGCCATGCAATGTATTTTTGCCATTTTTCAACTAGGGTTGTTAAAAAAAACAAAAATCGTCATTTTTGTTTTTTTTTAAATTTTTTTTTAAATTTCAAAAATCAAAGTTGTGCTAAATCAATCAGGGAGTCCGAAGAACCACATATGATATGCAAGCGCCTCCCGAATGACTCCCGTATGGCGGAACTTTGCAGATTTTGTTTTGGTGACCTCAATTACCCCTTTTCCAAACCGTCACCATGCCTCTTCTTGTGTTTTGAGTCTTTTGACCTCCAAAACGTCACTAATTGTCCCCAGCTAAGCTAATGCTAAAGTGAAGACAAACATACCGCCTTGAAATTCGATCAATTCTTCTGATGGTGTCGCGACGACAGGACACGAAGCAGCAACCAGACAACGTAGCGCTTGCAAACGGAGCAGCGAGCACAATCGGACGCTCTGCGAGGCGAATCGTCACCTTATCTGCATCGGAAATGGTAGGCTAAGCTTTGGGACGCTCAAAAACTTCATCGCAGATGTTGTCGAAGCCTAAAATCAGTCGGTAAAACGGCCCAAAATCGACTGCTAAAGGTTTTACGAGGTATAATCAAAGAAAATTTTTGTTGAACTTTCGAAAAATTGTGCCAAAATTGAGGTTTTCAGAGCATATTAGAGGAAAATTTTTCGAATTTTTTTTTTAAAAAAAATCGGCATTTTTGTTTTTTTTTAATTACTTTAAAAAAAAAATTTCCATTTTTGTTTAACAACCCTATTTTCAACAAACCCCCACCCCTAGAATTTTTTTGTAAATAAACCCCCCCCCACCAATAATCCCCCCCACCAATAAACCCCCACCCCTAAAAGTCGCTGACGTATTAATCCCCCATGGGGGTTTATTGGGGGTAATACGGTAGGCAGCCAGCTAGCTAAACTAAAACTAGGATTCGAAAAAAAGTAAAATCCCCAAAAAATAAATTAAGAAATTTTTAATTTTTTTTTAATTTTTTCCAAAATTCCGGAGGAACATCGCACAACATTCCATTTCGACCATTTTATTGGCGTTTTGCCCGAGCCCGCCAATTTCGCCAACGCACGCCACATCCCCCCTTCCACGCCATTCACCACAGAGACGGTGCACGCTTTGTGTACACACACAGACACACGTGTTGAGTGCCGCATCGGTTTGCATATAAGAGCGCCCGTGTGACAGCAAAGTCAATCACCTGCTTCTACTCCTGCTCTTCTACTGCAACAGCGTTCTACTGCAACATGCCACCAAAACCGTCGGGCGCCAAAGGTGCGAAGAAAGCGGCCAAGTCGCAGAAGGCCGCACGTACGGGCGACAAGAAACGCCGCCGCAAGGCGCGCCAGTCGTACTCGTCGTACATCTACAAGGTGCTGAAACAAGTGCACCCCGACACGGGCGTCAGCTCGAAAGCGATGTCGATCATGAACTCGTTCGTGAACGATCTCTTCGAGCGCATCGCCAGCGAGGCGTCGCGTCTGGCGCACTACAACAAGAAACGCACGATCTCGAGCCGCGAAATCCAGACGGCCGTGCGACTGCTGCTGCCTGGAGAGCTGGCGAAACACGCCGTCTCCGAGGGCACCAAGGCCGTCACGAAGTACACGAGCAGCAAGTGAGCAGCTGGCACCGGACCGGCCGCAAGGCCACTTACCCTAACCCAACGGCCCTCTTCAGGGCCACCAAATCGACCATGAAATGCTTGTGGTTTTGAGTGAAGACAGGGGTAAAGACCAAGAGTCAGAAATGTTTTTGCACCAACGACTGTGGTTGTTGCACACGTCATATTTTGGCAGTTATCTGCTATAATAGGTATTATAGAAACCGCACTAAACCAACCCTAAAATCCTAGTAAACCAAAAAAGCGGTGTTTAATAACAAATCACCCTCGTGACTTGGGTGATAGCGCGGTGTATACAGACAGTTAATAACAAGAAAAGCTCCATGGGCGCCATAAGGGACATTCATGAAGCAGTATTTGGACACTGCGTAGGTATGTTTTAACACTGGCTACGCGCCATTAAATACTGCTTCATGAATGCTGCTATACGGCTTCCTGTACGCTTTTCTCAGCTTTTTGGCCAAAAACCGCCAAAAATCACCGTTCGTTCATTCGTTTGCTAACTGGGAAAATGTTGCACTGTTGCATTTTACTCTCCTTTCAGCGTTTATTTTTCAGTTTTCAGCGCAAAAAGTTGCACTTTTTGCACTAAAGCAGATTTTATTGTTGTTCTATTGTGGAATTCAGAGTTGGAAAGTTTTTTTCGCGCGCAATCCATTCTGGGCTAAGAGCCAGCCAAATGCAGTTCCCGCCAAAGCTGCGTGTTGCAAAGACACTCTAATTTTTATCTTCGTTGTTGCATGGGGCAGAGTGTGTTGCCGGTTACACCGTGATTGTGTTGATCAGAATCGCATATAAGCCCGCGTGCTCACCAGAGCGAGCATCACGTTTGCTGTTTCCTGTTCAATCTCACGTCAGCGCGTCAACCGGTTCAACATGTCCGGTCGTGGCAAAGGAGGCAAAGGTCTCGGCAAGGGCGGCGCCAAGCGTCATCGCAAAGTGCTCCGCGACAACATCCAGGGCATCACCAAGCCGGCCATCCGCCGTCTGGCACGCCGCGGCGGTGTGAAGCGCATCAGCGGTCTCATCTACGAAGAGACGCGCGGTGTGCTGAAGGTGTTCCTCGAGAACGTCATCCGCGACGCCGTCACGTACTGCGAGCACGCGAAGCGAAAGACCGTCACCGCCATGGACGTCGTCTACGCGCTGAAACGCCAGGGCCGCACGCTCTACGGCTTCGGCGGATGAACGCGCAGCGGCCACCAAATCGACCATAAAATGCTAGTCAGAAAAGCACACTGTGTGTTGTTGGTTCATGATGCACATGATGCGATCTCACTAAAAACATAGATATAATGCCATAAAACGCAGTTACGGTATGGCCGAATAAACATGGCAGTTTCAATCAAGGCGAGATTAGTCGCAGACTAGGAGTTGCTTTCTCAAAAATGATAAGATTTCTGCCAATCGAGTGTGCAAAGGGAGAAATAATGAACAGAATAGCATGAATTACCAATTAATTTTGAGAAACATGTAAAATTTGACACGCAATTGGGTTTCTGAACATCTTTTTTTCATTGATTCAAATTTCGCGCGCTCCTTGCACCCTGAAAAAAAGCTGCCATGTTTAATCGGCCATACTGTACTTTTATTCCGTTTTCTTAAAAAGGCTTCGCTTAGGTTAGGATTACGCTAGGTGTGGCTTGTGTTTGTTTTTTAACATTGCTATTTGAAATTGGTCACACTGAAAAAAAACTGATGCAGTGTTGCATTTCGCATACCTTGATTTTTCTTGCAACGAATTTCAATCCGTTCAGTACTCGTGCCGTGCGTCGTTTATTTGCACGAGCCAGAAATCTAAGCACACTTCCAACACTTCCCGCCAAAATATACACCGACAACGTTTCGTTACAATCAAGCGGTGCCAAAACACCAAAATTCCCGCCAAAACATGCACATCCCCCGTGTCTGTGTTGACGTGCATGTTGCACATAGACACGCTGGGTGTGCGTTACACGGCCGCAAGCTTGTCTATATAAACATCAGTGCAATGCAGTAGAGTCATTCACTCAGTTCATCTCCAAACGCTCTCATCTCTCACGAATCGTCACAAATGTCTGGCAGGGGTGGTAAAGGTGGAAAC